>PVKE010017846.1:0-30395 GCA_004027555.1 Craseonycteris thonglongyai
CATTGTCTATACATCACATTATGTGCTCACCACCCAGAATCAGCTCACTTTCCATCACCGTATGTTTGATTCCCTCTCCGTACTCCCCCTACCCAGCTCTCCCGTTGAGAATATTGACTTGAATGTGTCATGGATTCGAAAGGAGTTCTCCAAGATGAACTCTCAAATTACGTTAGTTATGACCCTTTCATTGAAATATGGTCTCCTCCTTGTTATTGTGAGCAAAAAGTTTTTATAATCTCTGTTAGATTTCTATAATCTGTGTTAGTTTATTTAATACTCAGATTCAAAACACAGCTCATACTATCAGTGGAATTTTGGGTAGGAATTTAACTCTGAATTTTATCTTAGTGGACAGACTCAAGAAAGAGATGACTGTGGACTAAATACAAACTTAATGATTGATAGCTCATTAGGACTTTTGCTAATTTTCCTGACCAATTATAAGACTTACTAATAATCTGCTTTGATTTCCTCATTGATAATTGGGAAATGAGTATCTTGTATGTACTAGGACTCATGTTATCTGTTTTAATCTTATATCAATTAATACCCAGCAGTGCTTCTCAAACTTCAGCTGCATGAGAATCATGTGGAAGGCTTATTAAAAAGCAGATTGTTGGGCCCCATCCTCCAGAGTTTCTGACTCACAAGGTCTGGGGTAGGGACTAAGAATCTGCATTTTTAAACAGATTTCCAGGTGATGCTGCTATTGCTGGTTTAGAGACCATACTGTGAAAAACCACTGGATAAGAGTAACCTTTAATTTTTGTCAGGAGATACAGTTACACTACTAGTTGCTAGTATTTCTATATACTTGATGGCAAAATGCTTTCCCATATATTTCTTTTTACTTTCCCAGTAACTGTGGGAGGTAGGCATTATTAGATCTGATTTATAGATGAGAACTGTCCTGTAACCATTTCTGGTTTTCCTTTCCTAATAAGGTGTGAGTTCTTTGAGGCCAGACTTCATATTGTATTCAGTTTTGCATCCTCAACACATAGCAGGGGTCTAGCAATAAATGTTTATAAAATGAATAGAGGAATTGGCTCTGAGTCGCATAGGGAGTTCATGGTAGAGCCCAATTGTGAACCTAGACTTTTTAAGTCTCAGTATACTTCTATTCTACTCTTGGATATACAAATCAAAAAGAAAATTTGTTCCGATACTTGAGAAAAAGCTGTAGGTTTTTCTGTTTCATCCTGAAATCCTGGGCTTAAAAAACTACCTAGCCAAAGTTATTAAGATTTGTTTTGAACTATACTGTTAAGCACTGAAATACAGCAGATAAGTCATGTGTTACACATTAATTCTTTTCCTTTATTGTGACCACTTTACCAAATGCAGGCTGTCCTCACTTTGTACAGTAGCTCAGGACAGTAAAAATGATTGTGCAAGCTGAAACTGCAAAAAGTGATCTTAATTATTAGTGGGGAAACTTACATGATGTTTTTATTTGTCAAAACACTAAAGATGCTCTTCCTAACAGTTATAGATAGGAAAGTGAAAAATAAGACTAATATTTATTTAACATGTTGCAACTTAGAACATTAGAAGTACTGAGAATTATTCAGTTGAATATTGTTTTATTTCTTTGTAAAGAATTTATCAAGCACAGTTTGGATGTATTTTCTTTCTTATCATATAGCTTATGATATGGAGGGAGTGTCTTTTCTAATGCCTTGGAAAACTGTCATATTCATTTCCAAATTTGGATCAGTTCCCAGCATTTTATCCTTTGTACTTTCAACATTGTAAAATGTCTCTGAAAGTTTTTTAAATGTGAAGTTTTTTGCTGATGTCACTTCCTCTGTGACGTCTTCATCCTTTTCATCTCAGCCACTTTCCTCATTTATATTGAGAAAGTATTCTTCATTAAGTTTCTCTGGCTGCGTAGCTAGTCTCTATCTATCTATCTATCTATCTATCTATCTATCTATCTATCTAGGTATCTATCTATCTATCTATCTATCTATCTATAGTTTATGTATGTATGTATGTATGTATGTATGTATGCATGTATTTATATTTTCCAGTTATAGTTGACAGTCACTATATATTAGTTTTGGGTGTATAGCATAGTGGCTACACATTATATAACTTAAGAAGTGATCCCCCTAATAAATTTAGTACCTACTTGGCAGTATACACATACATTATAATATTATTGACTATATTCTCTGTGCTGTACTTTACATTCCCATGACTATTTTGTGACTGCCAATTTGTTCTCCTTAATTCCTTCACATTTTCCATTCAGGCTCTCAATACCACTCCCATCTGGGAACCTTCAGTTTGTTCTTTGTATCTATGAGTTTGTTCCTGTTTTGCTTGTTTGTTTATTTTGTTTTTTAGATTTCACTTATAAGTAAAACCATATGCTATTTGTCTTTCTCTGTTTGACTTATTTCACTTAACACAATACCCCCTAGGTCCATTATGTTGTCTCAAGTGTAAGGTTTTGTTCACTTTTTATAGCTTTAATATTTCATATTAATGATATTTTAATATCATTAATGATTAATAATGATATTTTATTATACCATTATTAATATCAATATAAAATATCACACTTATGATATTTTAATATCATTAATAATTAATAACTATATTTTAATATATTTTTAATAATAATAATTTAATATTTAATATGTACCACATCTTCTTTAGCCTATTGCCTATTGGTGGGAACTTAGGTTGCTTCTGTATCTTGGCTATTATAAACATTGCTGCAATGAACATAGGAATGCATATATCTTTTCAAATTAGTGTTTTGGATTTCTTTGCATAAACACCCAGAAGGGGAATCCTGGGAGATAAGGTAGTTCTATTTTTAATTTTTTGACGAAACTCCATACTTTTGTCTAATGGCTGCATCCATTTGCAATCCCATCAACAGTGCATGAGGATTTCTTTTCTTTAATATTCTTTTTTTTTGTTTTTGAAGATTTATTCTATTGGTTTTAACAGAGGCAGAGAGAGACAGAGAGAGACAGAGAGAAGGGTAAGGTCTAGAGCAATCTCCATAATTGTATATCATCAGTTTTCAACATGGTTTCATTCCACACAGGTGGGCGGGGGTTGTGCAGGGTAGGCACTGGGCTGGGGGCCTCCTGCATGGGAAGTACTCCCCAGTTCAGCATATGGGTCCACACAGTCCGGGGCTGAGATTCGGTTGTTGGTCCCTGGGGCTGCAAAGTGAGCGCTTCAGCCATTGAGCCATCCGGCTTCCCCTCCTTCATATTCTTGACAATATTTGTTTGTTGATTTATTGATGATAGTCATTCTGATAGGTGTGAAATGATATCTCATTGTGGTTTTAATAAGCATTTCTCTGATGATTAATTGACCATCTGTATGTCCTTGTTAGAGAAATGTCTATTCAGGTCCTCTGCTCATTTTTTATTTAATTGTTTGTCATTTTGGTGTTAAGTAGGAGTTCTTTATATATTTTAGACATTAACCCCTTATCTGATGTATCAATGTTGCATATCTTCTCTCATTCACTAGGCTATCTTTTTGTTTTGTTGATGGTTTCCTTTGCTGTGTAAAAAACTTTTTAGTTTGACATAGTCCCATTTGTTTATTTATTTATTTTTGTTTCCTTTGCCTGAAGAGATATATCCAAAAAAAATATTAAGAGTGATGTCAAAGAGTTACTACTTTCCAGACGTTGATGCAATCCTCTGATTCATCTAACCTGCTGTCAATTCCTTCTAGTTTATTCTTCATTTTAGTTATTCTATTCTTCATTTTTTAAAAAGATCTATTTTATTGTTTTGAGAGAAAGTGAGAGAAAAAGACAGAGAGAGTAAGAGAGAGAGAGAGAGAGAGAGAGAGAGAGAGAGAGAGAGAGAGAGAGAGAGAGAGAGAAAGAGAAGGGAGGAGGGCCTAGAGCAGTTTCCATAGTAGTATATCATTAGTTGTGACACAGTTTCATTCTGCGCAGGTGGATGTGGGGCCATGCAGGGCAGGAACCAAACCAGGGGCCTCCTATATGGGAGGCAAAAACTTCTGCTGCCATCCTGATGGCTACCAGTTGTGCCATAGTTAAGCACATAGGTTTGTGTGGACAAGGGCCAGGATTATGTCCCTGGACCTTGCAGAGATGTAAGACAAGTGCTCAACCTGCTGAGCTATCCTGGCATCCCTGATGCCTCATTTTTTACTTTTCTTTTTTATGGTTTTTATGTTCCTTTTTATGTTTATTAACTCTTTGTTGAGGTTCTTACTGAGTTCATCTATTCTTCCCCTAAATTTATTAAGAATTATTATGAACAGTGTTTTAAACTTTGCATTTGGTAGATTGTTTGCCTCAATTTTATTTCATTCTTTTTCTAGAGTTTTCTCCTGTTCTTTCTTCTGAAGCCTGTTTATTTGCCTCCCCATTTTGGCTACCTCTCTGTGTTTATTTCTATGCATTGGGTAGATCTGCTAGGTCTCCCAACCTTGGCATGGTGGCCTTATGTAGTAGGTGTCCTATGGGGCCCAGTGGCACAGTCTTCCTGATTGCCTGAATAGGGTGTTCCAGGAGTGCCCCTTGTGTGGCTTGTGTGTGCTTCTATTGGAGATGAGCCTTGATTGCTGTTGGCTTGTCTATAGGTTGGGGTCACCCTCAGGCTGACTGGATTGGCTATGGCCATGGTGAGTGAGCTGCTATGTGGGGGCTGACTCCGTGAATAAGAGTCACTCCAGTGAGCTCTGGTGCCTGCTGAGACCACTCTGTGGGTATGCTGCTTGTGGGGCTAATCCAATGGTACTCTGTGGTGGTCTAAAGCCAGCCACGAGGTGTGCTGGTACTGGATCCCTTTGGGAGGGGCTTAGTGCAGGCCCAAGTGCACTTCTGCCTTTATTACCAGGCTTAGGGCCACCTGGTAGGACCTACAAAGCAATCTGCAGTTGGTAGCTGTGTGTGCTGGGCCTAAAAGCATGTGGGAAAGGCCACATTGCAAATGGAGGCTGGCTGTTTCTAGTACCAGTCCTGGGGCTGCTCAACAAGAGGTACAGGGCAGGCCAAATCCAACTGCTGCTTGTTGGTTGCCTGTAAGGCATGTCCACTTATGGAGCTGTTGGTGGTGTATGAGTTGGGAGAGGAGGGATCTCATGAAGTCATCAGGGTGAAGTGAGTGATGTTCACTAATTTAATGTAGGTTCAGATATGGCACCAGTGTCAGAACTGGAACCACTCAGCAAGAGGAACAAAGTGCACCAATGCCAGATGCTGCCTGCCTGGGGCCTGTGGATCTTTGAGAGTTTTTTTAGAAAAACTGCAGCACAGGCTGAGGCTGACTACCAATGGCTGAAAGAGCCTCAAGCGCTGCATGAGTTGGGTGGGATGATGTCTCTGGGGAAATCAGGGTGGGGTGATGGGTATTCACCAGGTTAATGCAGATTCAGACTTGGCCCCTGCCTGTGCCTACTGGCTGCTTAGCGGGGAGGGCTCAACACAGAAAAGATGGCTCCTGCCTGCTGGCTGTATGGGAGGAGGGCTCAACACAGGAATGATAGTGGCTGTCCCTCCAACTCTTGCCTTGAAGCCACACAGTTTCTCCCATATGTCTCTTGCACCTTTTGACCTGCTGTCCTTTCTTTGGAGCTCAGGGTGAGTGTTTGTGAGTGAATTAATTGGTGTGCCTGCCCTTTAAGAAGATACCTGGCTTTCCAGCTGCCCTCTATTCACATCGATGGAATCCCCACCGATTTTAACAGCCAAATGTTGCTGGAACTTCTCTTCCCTGCACTGGTGCTCTGGGCTGATGAGGCTAGTGTGGGACTGGGACCTCTTGATCCTCATGGGGGACATCTGAAACTGAGATGTTCTTCCTCATTTTCAATTGCCACATGTGAGTGTGGGATTGTCCCACTTTGCGTTGCTGCCCCTCCTACCAGTCACAACGTGGCTTTCTTATATCCTCAGGTATAGGAGTTCAGTTTAGCTAGCCTTCGGATGATTCTTCAGGTTGATTGCTCTATAATACGGTTGTAATTCTCACATGGCTCTGGGAGGAGGTGAGCACAGCTTGACTGAAAGACTCTTCTTAGCTGGAGTCTCTTGAATGGTTATAATGTCAACATTTCCATGGTTAACTATTTTATGTATTTCTCTTCAGAATCTGGCTGTACATTTCCCAGAGGAATCTTTATCTGAGCTACAGCTTTACCAGATAGATTAACATTACTCAACTAGTGCCAACTTGTGAAACTTGCCTTTATTGGAAGTTAAAGGTTCTTCTTCAGTCTCATAGTAATTATCGTTTTCTTTCCATATAGCAACTAAATTCATTACTGTGGTAGCCAAAGTATTGTTGATTACCATCTTCAATGCAAAATAGAAACAAATGCCTCTTGTGAGCCATAAGTAGCTTTCTGTTCCTAATGCAACTTAACTAAAAGATGTTGAAGTGACATTATCTTGTTTTTTATATACTCATTGGACTTTTTCAATAGGGGTTCTACTGTACTTTCTTGCAGGCCTATCACTTGTTCTATCTTTATCAACATTTTCTAATCACATACAATTTTACTTCACTTTTTATTTGCTGTACTTTCATCTTTGTCAGCTATTTCCTTCTTTTGATGATCTATTTTCCTGTCATGTGGGTTTATCAGTTGTCAACAGAAGGCAACACAACCACATGCTTTACTGTCTCTGTGTGTGTGTGAACACAATAATAGATGTGATATGATAACTGACAGACTATGAAAGAGGTGATGTAATCAGTTATTGATCATGATGCACATTGGTTTTTATGAAGTGATTTGTGCACAGAAGAGCTAGCAGTGAAGTTTGTACTTTACATCACCACTATACTTACAGTTCATATGCTGTGTTTAAGATATAAACTATGTTATTGGAGAATTAATATTATTTAACTAAACCATGATTAGTAAATTTTCTGCATATTGGAATTGTGCAATCTGAGGACTATCTAAAATAAAAAAAGTTTTCTTTTTTTAAAATTTATTTTTGTTTTGTATTTTTATTGTTTTGACAGAGAGAGAGAGAGAGAGAGAGAGAGAGAGAGAGAGACAGACAGACAGACAGAAGGGGGAGGGCCCAGAGCAGTCTCCATAGTTGCACATCATTAGTTTTCTACATAGTTTCATTCCACATGTGGGCACTGGGCTGTGCAGAGCAGGAACTGGGCAGGGAGCCACCACATGGGAAGTACACTGGGGGCTGGAGCTGAACCTGGGGCCTCCCATATAGGAGGCTCACCCCAGTGAGAACTGAACTGGGGGCACACCTGTTCAGCATATGGGTCCGCATAAGTGAGGGCTAGGATTCAATCCTTGAACATTGGGGTTGCAAGATGACTACTCAACCCTCTGAGCCATCCTGGCATCCTTGAAAAAAGAGTTTCTGCATATTGGATGAAAAATATTTGTTTATTTCAAAGCCATCCAAGTGCCCTCAAATAACAACCTTTTGCTTTTGCCTTCAGATAAACTGAAGGCAAGAAATTACCTAGATTAGAAGTACATATTCTAATATAGTTTAAACATACAATGTATTTGAGTAGGAGAAGGAGAGAGAGAGAGAGGAGATTAACTCTTTTTTTTTTAAAATTCAATATAATTTAAATCAACATGTATAGATTATTTAAAAGTTGGATGGGATACTTAAGTACTATGTTAAGATTTGATTATTTAAGTTTTGAATTACTTTAGCCTTCTTCTCATGATGTTTGTTCTCCATGAGTATTTCAGTGGTATGAATAAAATGGACAAAGTGCTCAGCCAGACTACATAGGGGGATTAGGCTCTAAAGGAGTGGGGATTTAGATTGGTCTGAAAGATCATTTGTCTAAGTCACTGAGTTTTTCTTTTTTTCTATGCAACGATTTTATTCACTTTGTTATGCACTAAGTTGATGGAAGAGCTGGAGAGGATTTTAGGCAATCATTCATTCATTCATTGCTTAGAACAGTGGTGCTTGGCACATAGTTAGCAGGCCATACACATATATTTCATTGAACCCATACTGGGTTCTGGAAAATGCAAATAGAATTCAGACACTATCCTTGTGGGAATAGAATAGAGGTCTCTGTACCATGACTACTTGCTGAGTTTCTATATTATACAATGATAACATTAATGGAATTTCTAAATAATACAGTATCTGCAATGTACTGGCAGCTCTATTAGACCTTTGCTGAGACTATTGCTGTCGTTATCTGAAACCAAGATTGGAGATCAAGGTTCTACTTTCAAGATGGTTCACTCAAATGTCTGGCAAGTTTTACTAGCTGTTGCGTAAGAAAGGGCCACTGTTCTAATCTGTTGGGGCTTTCCTTAGGGCTACTTGAGTGGCCTTCCAATATGGCAACTGGTTACCCTCATAAATAGTGATCCAAGAGATCAAGATATAAACTGCAATGTTTGTTATGCCTAACATTGAAAGCGACAGGTTGTCACTTTCTTAGTATCCTATTGGTCACACAGGGATAGCCACGATTCCATGGGAGAGGGCACTACACAAAGGCATCTACGGTATATCAGGAGGTATTTATGTCTATGAGATATAAATTGTCATCCCACTTTATAAATGGGTAAACTGTGACAGGTCTATTAAGTGGTAGAACAGAGATTTGAATGAAGGCGTTCTGGTTCCAAAGTTTATACTCTTAATCATCGCAATGTTAGGTATATTGCACATCAATATTGACTATCATTATTAGATATTACTTCTACATTTGCTGGGTGTGCTGGGTATTTTTGAGCTCTTTATTCTATTTTGTTGGTCTATTTGTTATTACTAAAGCAGCAGTATCACATTTTTTAATTACTATAGTTTTGTAATTGTTATATCTGAGATGATTCCTTCACTTTACCCTTCTTCTGTCTAAGATGTTTTAAACTACTACTGTACTTCTATATACATTTCAGTAATCCGGAATAGTCCATGAAGAACCCTGCTGGCACTTTGATTGGAATTGCACTGAACTTTTAGGTCAATTTAAGAAGCACTGATATGTTTAAGATATTTGGTCTTCTTGTCTTCAAACACTGGATTCCTGAATGTAGTATATATGTTCACTGACCTACCCTATCTCTTCACAGATCCGTTGATTTTTCTGTTAGTTCACTCAGGATAAGACTTGACTAGTTTAGCTTTCTTTTTGTAGCAGTCACTGAATCTTGGAAGTAATTGTAGGCTGTTTTAGTCTTTTGTTTGTCCTAGTTTCCCAGTTTAGAGAGAAGTGTTGCCCCATTTCTATTTTGTTACATGGTAATCTGTAGTACTTGGAAAATTCCCGTCATTCTTACTTTTCTATTTTTACAGCTCTTTACATCCTCAAAATGCCCTGAGATCATTTTAATTTTCAGCATAATGTATCTACAAACCTTAAGAACTCTCCTCACTTTTTCAGATTGTTTGGGGTTTTAAATATGTTTTGTCAGATTTGCCTAGAAGTGGGGTGGGTAGAGGTTAGGGGAGAGGAGAGGTATGTTGAGAAGGGTTGAGCACATGGGTAAAGAGGTAAAAAAAGCTATTTGGTTGATGGGCTCTAAGTCAGAGATGGATGCCAGGAAGGTTCATTTGGGTGCACAGCTTGCGTATCTTTTACCCTTGGAACTTCTACTTATTATAAATTCCACTTATCTCATGCTTTTTCAGTCTCTTAGAGTATATAGAGAAGCAAAGATTTACTGTCCACATATGCATTTTGAACATGAAAGCCTGTTTCTTATCTTATGTAAATGACCTAACATTGCTTCTTAATCTGTTGAATAAATATGATCTGTGCAATTTCTTATTTATTATAAGATTTAAATTACTAAAAAAAAAAATCTGAATTTGGAAAAGATGTGGGGGAGGGGGGGAGGATTTTTAAGATTACATAAATGTAAGCTCTTAGAAACCATATAGGTCCCTGTAGGTGGTTATTCAGTTTGTGGCACCACAGTGAACTTAAACGATTTAGATCACAGCAAAAACTTTCTGAACCTTTAAATCTGTTGCATTATTTATCATATATAAATGCTAAGGTATCTTAATTTTGCAAGGATTTTGATCTTAACAAGAGTATTTAAAAATAAATGTTAATAATGAAATCCAAATAAGCTAGGGAGAGTCTTATGAATTCTAGCAGCACAGTCATTGTGGGCAGATTTTCTTGTGAAATTTTAATGCTAATACCGGGAAAGACGCTGAATACAGTGCTAACTGAAGTGGAAAGTTCTCACTGTGTGAAGTGTACCCATTGCTTTTCAATATTTACTGGCATAATAGAAGCACTTAGGAAAAACTATTCCCTTGTATGTGTTAAGACTCATTTAGAGCCAAATATTTCTTAAAATACTCCATTTGTGATCAAATGGTAGGTGAAAATACAGCAATTCCCTAAAAGGGCAAATTCTGTGTATATTTAAGACTATTTTCTGAGTTTCAGTGTTTTTTCTTATTCAAAGCAATTTTTTTTTTATTTCTTCAGTCCCCTTTTCCCTGTTTAGTTCATATCCTTAGGTGTACTTCGGTGAGACACAAAAAGTAGAGCAAAGAAACAGTTCCTAAGTTCATGCTTTTGGCTGGATAATTAGCATCAGAAAGAACTGATACTTCAATGTAGATTTTTAAGCACTCACAAATTTTTGTGATTGGGAGCTGAGCTGAAGTTCATTCAATGCAAATTGTATCTCTTCTGCTTATTGATTTTGGAACAAAGCCCTTGAGGAGAACTTGTGCTAGAGATTACCTTCAGTTTCAAAATTTGTACTTAAAAATATTTTCTCCTTGCATCTAGAGATTTCTTTTGAAGGTCCAACTGAGGTGAATGAGTTAGGGGTCCAGTGCTTCCGTCACTCTTGCCCCCTTAAATATAATGCAGACAGAAATGGGACCTTGCTGTGACTACTGGTATGCACAGGTACCAGGGACCACCCTGAGAAACAACAAACTGATCACTTTAAATTGAATGCCCTTTGGGACATTAAAAACTGGTACCTGGTTAACTTTTTTTTTCACTCCGGAAACTCATCCTTCTTGCTTTCAATATCTCCTTTACGTAAGAGATTCCATGATTTAAGGCTAGGATGCATTTCGTGTTCTACCTGCTCATGCATGCTTTCAAAGGGAACAGAAAAAGAGACAGAAAAAGAAATCCAAGGACACAAGGGCCAAGTGAGTGATAGACTGACTGGTAGAGGCAGGAATGTGGGAGAGAGCAGGTGTGCAGAATTTGAAGGCAGTGAAAGATCTGCCCTCTGGTGATGCTGCACAAGTCAGCTAACCCCCAACCCCATTGTCCTCATACGCAGATTTAGGGTTTTAAATGCGGGGTCTTTCTACTCTAAAAGTATATGACATCTTAATCCCAGACTTCTCTCAGTTGTCCTCTACATAAGGTGACCAGATTTTAACATTGGTAAAGCGGGACATCATTGACCCAGGGAGGGGGTTCTTGATTAAAAATTTGGTCTATCTCCCGCTGTTCCCTAGCTTGTCATGCATTCTTTCCAAAAATCGGGACTTTTTAAAAATGCCACGGGATGCGGGACAAATTGTTAAAAATTGGGACTGTCCCGCCAAAAGCGGGACATCTGGTCACCCTACCTCTACAGCCTAGCCATTTCCACGCCATTTGTGGAACAGCAAGAAGGGCAATACCCTGGAGCTTGCCAGAAATGTCAACATCCAGGCCTTGCCTCAGATATACAGAATCAGAATTTACAGTTTGCTGGCTGATTCTTGTGCCTATTGCAGTTTCAGAAGCTGCTCTAGGGGAAGTTAGTGATTACCTTGTTAGGGTAAAAACAAAGAAACAAGCACCAACCAACCAAGCAATCCAACAAAAGACCTTAGAGATTCACCTAGCCTGAGGTCTCTCCTGTATTGTAGAATCTTTTGGACTGTGGGAAAATATTTTTGAGTGCCTATCCATGTTCAGGGTGTCCCAGGCAGCTAGAGGCACTGTGGGAAGGCTGTGTGGTTTCATATCTGTCACCTCAGTGAAAGCATGTGAAGACTAGTTGATGGTTACTTAGCTCCTTTGTCCTCCTCACAATAGCTTCAAGTATGGTGTCTCATATCTTTCCTTTATAGCACATCACATGAATCAAGTACTTTTATGATTTCTGTTTTTCTCAGGAGCCCAGAGTATAAGGCAGGGCTGGCACCGTTGCTCCTAAGCTCAGAGCTAAGAACAAGGTCTCTGAAGGTCAAGGGCAGCTGAATCAGAACTTTAGATTCCAAGTCTCCACCTCCCGGTCCTGGGCTCCTCCCACCTCGAGGCTTCCGCACCATTAACGGAGAGCACAGACTTCATCCATCGCGGCTGCGTTTCCCTTTCAAAGGTTTATAAAACCCTTTGCCTTGTGCGATAGTTTTCTTCCCTATTTTATAAGATCTGAGACAGAGAATGTGAAGATCAGCATGGGAAGACAAGCTCCCGAAACTTGCAGGACCACATGAACTCTTGGTTCATGTCTCATACCCAAGGGGAAGTGCACCACGCAGTGGCACGATTCCTACCGGTTGCTGGCACCTCCTTGGGCTCCTGGCTCCCCACTCATCTCCACGAACCTGAACCTGACCGCCTCGGAGCTGGTGGTAAGCAAGTTGCTGGCCCTTCTCTCACCTTGCCTTTCCTTTGTCTTCTTTTATCTTTGGAAATATGATCCCTCCCACACATGACTCTTTCCCAAGGCCACACATTTTACTTATTTTAAGGAGTTAGAATCAATATTTTGCTACCAACTTGACAGGCTGTGAATACATTTGTATTACCAATTCTTCCTTCCATATAGGAATCTGTAGAGGGGGGTTTAGTTTTATTTTATTTTATTTTTTTCTCCAAGTGAAGGGGCATGTAGAGCTGTCTCCTAGTTCTATGGCTGAAGTTCACTTCTACACCTTAGGATGGAGGCATTTGTCAAGCAAAGCAGCTGGTAATTGGTCAAGTTAAGTGTCATGTTGGCAAGATGTTGGAAGGTGAATCATCAGCAGGTTTGCTGATCTTTTGACCAGACCCCCTCTATAAGCTGATTAGAAAGCTATTTTTGGTCTGCTATGCCTTCATTTAGACCTACGTTTCATGCTTCCTAAATTATGATAATTTGGCATGTCCAGCTAACAAATCTGTCAGCTTGTTGGAGCAGAATTGAAGTAGGAAGGTTATGTTAAATTTTTGTGCAAGATTCCCTTTGAGTCAGTACGAGAGCCAGTAGTAGCATCTGTGAGGGGTCTTTTGTGAAATTCCTGCTACATGTCAAGGAGAACTATTGCAGTCAGACTCATGGAATGAGCTTGGGGATTTGGTTTCATGGTGAGATATTTGCTGTGATCCATAGGGCATTTCTCTGGCTGACAAATACACTCTATGGCAACTCAGTCTGATTTACCCTCAAGACAGGTGTGAGCAAAGGCAGGAAAATTATGTTGTTATTCCCGTTGCATGTATGGCCTTGAGTTTTAGCAATTTGCGAGCAAAATAACTTATTTAGCTGCCTTGAAGAGGTAAGTTCAGTGCTCTGTACACAGTGGGAATTCTGGAAATGTTGCCTAATGATGTAGTTTGTTTTTGAGGCCAAGTTTAAAAAGGAGTTTTGTTAGCAGGGATATCCTATCTAATAGTTACTGCAGGAGTTAATAAAAATTCCAAGAAGTTAAGCCACTTTGGAACATCATATAAAACCGGGTAGAGAAAAGTTTTCTTTTAGATAATCCATAGATGAACTCATTTTAATAGGTGCTGGCAAGTTGTCGATACAGGTTGAACCTGTAAAACAGTGAGGTTTCCCTGTCTGTTCCCAAGATATATTGAGTGAAAATGAGGGGAAACATTATGCTTAGGTAATATTTTCCTCCCAAATTTCTCATCTTTCCCCGTGTTGATCTCTAGATACAAGATAGGAGACAAAGATATATTGGAGCTGGTGTTATTACTCTTTTGCAATTCAGGTAAAATCCAAATTCTATAACATGATCTATAAGGCCAGGTATGATCTGGTGCCTTCTTACTTAACCTACTCTTAGACATTTCTACCTATTCACTTATTTACTTAACTCCTTTCTGTATTGGCCTGCTTCTCACTCCTTGAATGGCCTTGAGAGGCATTGAACCTTCTGAACAAAGGCACGTTAAGGACTCATTTTACTTTTTCAGAAAGTACTCCTCAGTTCACCAATCAGAATTAGTCTTCCTTTTGCATCATCTGAAGCCTCATCATTTTCCTTATAGAACATGTCAAAACACACATATAATACACACATCTAATTCTTATTTCAGGATGAGCTACAGAGAGAAATTTGTGCTTATGGTCATATTCTTTATGGAGTGTTGACACAGGAAAACCACTCTTGGGAAGCATAAGAATGCTTCTCAAGGTGCTTGGGGGCATAGCTGGAGGGCAGGAGAAGAACAGGCATGTGGTGCTGTGTGTACTACAGTGACTTGCTTTCCTAATTCAACTCTCAGCCAGCCTGGTATAAAATAGAGCTGATGTTCACTGTCTTACATGGTTGTTATAGGAATGTAATTAGATAAGAAGTTTTAGCATGGCACTTAGTAGGTACTCAATCAAATCACAGTTTTCTACAGATGATTGGCCCGGCAAATTTCTTCAAAAGAACTACTTACTTCTTGAATGGGTAGGACAATAGAATATTTCCCTTTTAATATAAATGTGAACCTTGCTTGTGAAAATGTCACATCCCACCATTTTTGTGGAGAACAGTTTTGATAATAAATACATACTAAGCCATTCAAGAAGTTTCAGAGAAGCCAGGATGGCTCATCAAGTTAAGTGCTCACTTTGCAGCCCTGGGGACCGGGGATCAAATCCTGGCCCCGGCCCGTGTGGACCCATATGCTGAACTGGCGTGTGCTTCCCATATGGGAGGCCCCCAGTTTGGTTCTCACCATCCTGGTTTGGCCCCTGACTTGAGGGGGCGTGCCTCCCATGCTGGAGGCCTCAGCCTAGTTCCTACCCTGTGGGGCCCTCCCACCTGTGTGGAACAAAACCATGTTGGAAAACTGATGATGTACAACTGTGGAGAATGCTCTGGGCCCTCCCCCTTTTCTCTATCTCTCTTTGTCTTTGTCAAAAACAATAAAGTAAATCTTTAAGAAAAAAGAGGTTTCATGCTATTATCCCTGTTATTGTACCTTGAGAGTCTATCTTATTTTTAATTAAAGATGTAGAAAATTTTTATATATGATGATGTTCATTATTATGTTTCACATGGAAAAATTTAAATGTCCACCAGTAAAAATATTATTATAAAATGTGTAAATGTGTGGTGTATCTGCAAAGTGGAATTTATTTCAGCTACCAGAATAATACTTTCAAGCAATTGTTAATAACATGGGAAAAGAATGATGTTAACAAGAGTGAATTATAATTTTTTATAAGAGTGCAAGATATGAGACTAAATATTCATAAGAACAAGAGGCATTTATTAAAGACTTACTATGTGCTGGGTATTATGCTAAGGGATATATACACTAGTCCTAAAACTGGCACTATTATCGTTCACCTATGCATATGAGGAATTCAAAGTTTTACTTTATTAGTAATTTTCAAATAGATTCTGTTTTAAAGATTTATTTTTTATTGTTTGAGAGAAGGTGAGAGAGAGAGAGAGTGAGAAAGAGAAGCAGGGAGGGCCCAGAGCAGTCTCCATAGTTGTACATCATCAGTTGTGATATGGTTTCATTCCACACAGGTGAATGTGGGGCCGTGCGGGGCGGGAACAGAACCAGAGGCCTCCAGTGGGAGACGCTGTGCCATTCTGGTGGTTACCAGTGGCTCCATAGTTCAGCATATAGATTTCCCAGGGCTGGAGGTGGGAATCGAACCCCAGACCTCAAGATTGGGAGGCAAGTGCTTAAACACTGTGCAATCCTAACATCCCATAGGTTCTTTTAAAATACTTTATTAAAATATAGCTAACATATAATATTAGCTGGAATGTGGACTATGCAGTGATCTTTCTACATCCAAGCATACCGTGTCCTCACCCATCCATTCATCCTATATCCTATAATCATTGGGTAATCAAATAATCAAATTTATGTTTATGTTATGTTATAAATATAAATATTCATATTTATATTATAAATGTAAATCTGGTTACTCAATTTCCCAATGATTATAGGATACAAACAAAGTTACTGTTTAACTATAAAGCCCAAGCTCTTAACTATGCCTATATTCATTACTTCTCCATATAATAGTATTGCTTACTTTGCCTTCCTTAGTGGGGAAATTACAGATAGTTTTTATTTTCTTCTTTACATTATCTTACATTTCCAAGTCAATTTATGTATATTGTGTTTATAATGGGAGACAGAGTGTATATAAAGACAATAGTAGTGATTGTTTCTAATAAATCATTTTTATTTTTTAAAGAAAGAAAACTCTGACCATCACAACTGTGCCTTAGAGGGCCCAGGAGGGTGGTGTTGAACCATCTGCCCAAAGACAAGGATATAAAGGGTCTCTAGGGACCACAACTAATGGAATCTATAAACATTTCTCTGGAGGTACAGCTGAGGCTTCACTTGTGAAGTAAAAAACAAAAGATCCTCTTATTTTACTTCATTTTTCTCTATTATATACCCTGAGCACTTCTTATAACAGTCACGTCACAGTTGTATTTTGACATTGACTCATTTTGGTGTGATTATTTGGTTGATATATGTTTCTCCTGCTAGTGTGTAAGCTCCATGAGGAAGAGGATCATGCATGTTTTTGTTCATCATGACATAGTCTAGCATATGGAATATGACACATTAGACACTCAGTACATATGTGCTAGATGAAGAAACAAAGCTGACTATGTGCCAGGTACAGTATTAAATCCTGGAAGTAAAGCCCGAATAAGCCATGGTACCTGCACCCATGAACTCATAGTCTAGAGATAAAGGCTGTAAGTGAATGGATTATTTTTGTTGAACACACTGGTTGCTGTGACTAAAGTGTGATTCAGATGCTGGAGAACCTCTGAGGAGGTGCATCTCAGGTGCAGTGACAGTCACAGAGAAGGTACTTGAAATGAGCTTTGAAGAATGGAGAAGATTTAATGAGAAAATTTCTTGAAGAACAGGGAGGATTTAATGAAGAAACATCCTGTGAAGGGAAGTGTGAGTGGGTGAGAGGCAGGCCCCACAGAAGAAACAACACAGGAAACCTGTGCAAATCAGATCCCAGGAAGGGAATGTGTCGAGCCAGAGACGTTTGTTGCCTACATCAGGAATGGACGTCTGAACACTTCTGCCCATTGCCTTTTAGTATCAGAGTCGCCATGGAAAACACATTTTATTCACTAGAGAAGAGATAGAGTACGATCACCCTCCATAGTGTGTCAGCCCTCCGTATCCAACAGGTCTCTTATGGAGCCAAAAAGGGCGGTTGACTTCCATATATCCCTCTAGTACTGCTGTAGAAGCACCCCTCCCCTCCTCAAAGGATATAGTCTTGGGATTGTCCAGGTGCCATATCATGCACATTCAAAACAAAGAAGCACACATTGAGTCTGAAATGGGGAAAGGTATTTCCACACAGGGTGACAAGCTCAACACAGGCGGTGAGGACTCTCCACCTCACGGTGAAGAAGTGTGTCAGACTGTAGACCTATTCTTACAGCCCAGTGGGGTCAAAAGAATGCACAAAGGAGACTAATTGACCCAAAGAATGATGTTCCCATCCCTTATTGATCTGTTAAATCATTCTTGAGAATTCACGGTCTTTCCAGGAAAAGTAATGTTTTTCAAGGATCAAAAAAATCTGAGGAGAATTGAACTATAATTTAGCTGATTCCTGAGTGTTAGAAAATGGTCTTTAGGTATCTCCCCTATCTCATTTACATTTCATTTTTATTTAAAAGTACATGTTGGTTTCCAAGGAAACAAACATATCGTCATTATAATATATTAACCCCTCAATCTTTCAAGTAATTAGAAGTAATTGGTAACTAAATCAATTTCTATCTATTAAACTTGGCCTGGGTAGATTGCAAAAAGCAGGACCTTACCATCTCTAGTCTTGACCTCAGCTTTGATGTCATGTACAATAAAAAAAACAACAGTTTTTCCTGTATTGGTACCAGACTTTCAGAGAACTTGACTCCTCCATCTGTTAATGATTAAAAGATAGACTTTAAAGCCATATTTTCAAGGTTTAACTCTGTGCCTCTGCTTTTAACACTTAAAAGTGGGAACAGTGATATTACCATATAAAGTTATTATAAGGATAATTTAATATATGTAGATTTCTCACAACAAACCATGCAGTAAGTAAACTATAAATATTTAAGGAACCAAAAGCTTTTTTCACATTTTAATGGTTGCGAATGTCCCCACAATCACAAATTAAAAGCTAGAATAAGTGTCAGTTATATTTGTAGTATTTGAATGAATTTTACATTAGGCATTCCTCAAAAAATGTTATTAAAAAATTTGACAAGAGTGAGTTTCAGTGTCTCAATGTTAGATGAAGTAGTAAGGGGATGGAGATTGGCTAAGAGCTGGGAGAATAGTTATTCTTGTTGGAAAAGGCAAAAAAGGCATGGAGATTCATGAGCAAGTCTTATGTGTGGACTGGGAAAAATTTCAGGGCTCCAGGTTGTGCATGGCCTGCATGTGCATCTCAGCATAACATGTACACTGTGCAATAACAGTGAGCCCACCGCTGGACACACGAGATGATTAAAGCATAGCATCTGCTCTCATAGACAATAATTTAGTAGGGTGATTCTTAACATTTTCACAAATAGCAATTCTAAACCACATGTGTACATTGTGTCGCACTGTTAAGCTATAGTTAAAAGCAATTTGCTGGAGGGATTAATTCTAAGTAGTAGAAAGTGAGAAAGCTCTTTGAGAAGATATTATGTGGCCTCACCTTCACTTGGGTGAAGGAAGGGATATATTTTAGTCAGTGCTGTCATGACTAGAGGATATCATTGATAGAAGGAACATCTACGACAAAGAGTTGGTGGCAGGGAATTGAACAAATTCGGGGACCACACAGGGTAGATAAGGTGAGACTGTAGGATTGAAGTTATAATTGTTTATATATGAAGAGAGTCAGGGGAAGCCGGGATGGCTCAGTGGGTTAAGCGCTCACTTTGCAGCGCCGGGGACCGAGGATCGAATCCCGGCCTGTGCGGAACCATATGCTGAACTGGGAGCTCCCCCAGTTCAGTTCTCTCTCTGTATCTCTCTCGCTCTCTTTCTCTCTATCTCTCTGTCAAAAAAAAAGACAGTCAGGTTTTTGTATATTTTTTCCTGGCACAAGAAGGCAAATCTAACTTGCATAATGAAATCTTGCTTCATGTATCTCTTTCTTCTTATCATCCACCCCATTCTTTTTGTCCTTTCTCTCCCCTCAAGTTTATGCTTTCTGGCATAAAGACTAAGAAGGAAGGACTAAAAGGTTGTGTAATCAAAGACAGTGAAAAGATTCATCTGAATGGGTGTCTAGGTCAGAACTCCCAAAGTGTGGTCTTCTGCAAATACAAAATAATATGTGGCTTCTCTAACGTACCAGGCGACGTCTATCATCCTATCTGTCTTCCTTTATCACTTAAGTTCACTCCGTGGGTAACTACTATTTTTAATCCATCTTTCTTTACTAGAACCATTTTCTCTTTAACTGGGACAAAGGAATCTAAGTTTATAGCTTCTTGTGAACAGCATGAAAACCTTTTAAATTACACAGCGTTGATGGATTTTCACCCCTTCCTCTCAATACAATACATATGCTCTCCCTGGGGTTTACTTAATGCTTCCTTACTGATGATAAAACTGCTGCTCGGCACAGGCCAGGGCCCATCACACTGCATCACTGCACATTCTTGTTCAGATTGCAGTCTAGCCAGTGAAGCTGAAATGGAAAGCCCAAGTTCCCGATCCTGGCGGCACACAGCATATTAAATGTTGTTCTCATTAGTGTTTCTGGTCTTGAATGTGAAATACATCTGCTACTGCCTCCGGATCCCACTGTCCTAAGTGGTAAGGTGATTCTGAATTGTGTAGTATGGACAAGCTGCAGGGGACTCGGGGGAGAGGCTTTGAAAGGAAAAAAAGAATGATGTGAATGCTGAAATGTTCCACCTCTGGGAGAGTCCTTAACAAGAAAGCTTTGCCTGCTTTGGGCTAGAATAAGGCGTTCTTTTGCCTGCCCTTTTCTGAAAATAATCCTAGCAGCCAGCCCACAGCTCATGAGCTGGCTGCCTATAAAACTGTATGTATGAGAAATTTGACAAGAAGTGTTATTAAATGAGCCTAAGGACCTTGGATTGGATTGCTGAGAGCCAAGAACACAAAACTGAACAGATTGAGGAAAATAATGTAGTATGCCGCAGACTATTACGTGGACTGGACTTGAGCACTTCCAATAGAGTTTTCATGTTCAATAGTATAGTGATTTACAATTTGGAAAATGCTTTCACCCACTTTATGTTGTCTGAGTCTTGCAAATATGTCAGGGAGAGATGCCAGGCAGAGATAATATCTTCATGGGACCAGTAGGGAAACTGAGGCACCAAACTACATGAGTGGTCCAAAATTACATGCCTATAAGAGACAACTCTGTGGCTAAAACTTAGACCTGCTCATTTAAATTGCATATCCATTGATCAGACTGCCTCCTACTTAAAAATACTACTGCCTTTTCCGACTACTGTGGAGACAAGGCTCTCTTCCTATGGTCTTCTGAGAAACTTGCTGACCACTGTAAGCTTCATGTCTGGCTCCTATATTTATATGTGAACCACCAAATTTGGCAAATATTGTACATTTTTTTGTTTTCTATTTTTAAAGTATTTGTGTGTGTGTGTTGACTTATCAGAATGCAAGTTTCCCAAGGGCAGACATGATGTTGTTGGACACATAGCAAGAATTTAATGGATACTTACTGATATATATTTTTGTTATTATACTGTAAACTATTTGAGTATAAAAGGAATGTAACTTTACATTGAGTAAAATTGTGTAATAAGTGATTTTTACAATATTTTTGCCTATTACTTTTATTCTCTTTAATATCATCCACATTATGGAATACATTTTCTGGAATGTCTAAGTTGAAAAAAAATTTGGATAGTGGCCTGTAATCTTTTATGGGCTTTGAACATCTCTGAGAATAAGATGAAAATCATGTGTTTGGTTGCAAATCCAGGATGGATGCAAAAAGAGATCCATGGAAGCCCTTTTTGGGCCATAAATAGGTACTTCTATATTAGAAAAAGATAATGTTACATTGACTGGCACTGGTCACTTCCAAGCATAATTCAACTGCAACAAAAGAATAGAAAGGCCTCACCTTTCCTGAGATTTTCATGTTCAGTCGGATAAATGTTCCTGGTCTTCACTTTCCTTTTTGTAAATTCCCCAGTCCCCTCTACCCTGTTTTTGGTAAGAATAGGCAATAACATTCACCTGAAAGTGCATCACCTAACAATCCTTCTTATGTACCTCCCACCTGCCACACCAGAGATACAAATCAATCTCTAGGAACCTGTGCCCTGTCCTCAACAGGCTCAAAGTCTAGAATGTGTTTAAAAAGTCTGCAATTCCTGCCTGAGGGAGAAGGGTAAGGTTTCTAGATCATAATGGAGTTAAGGGATGGAGGTAAGTGGGTGTCCTCTGGGTGGATAAGAGAACAATGAATGGCATTTCAGTACTTATTATCTCATGTACGGGTTTAAAGGCATTGCAAAACACTGTCCTTTCAGGACACAGTGGGTAATGGGTTCAGTGTTTTCTTAGAGCTGAGTGCTGGGTGAGGAGGTGGGTCAAGTAGAAAGGGTATCATAGCTAACATAGTAAAATGTCTTTGAAATGTAGGGTTTGTATTTTTTGTCCTACCAAATATGCAGAAGGGTCCAGTTCAGATATATTTGGAGGTCTTTTGTATTATGGCAGGGTTAGATTTACCACCACTTGCTACCACTGGCTACACCAAAAGAATTGTTGGCTCTTGTCATAATCCAGATGCTATAAACACAGCCATCTGCACAAAAAGACCTGCCTGTCCATTGCTGGATATATGAACTATAAAAGCTCTTCAGTGCAATAAGAACACTTTCTTGGATTCTGAGGATGTTAACATAGCTGTTTATAAGCCCTGTCAATTTACAAGTAAAAGGGGGAAACCACAGAATAATTTATCTGGCTGCCTGAGCATTTTGAAAAAAATATTGGTGACATGGTAGACAGACGTTCCTGCTGATATTTTAAGTAGCATCTAGAATCTCTTTCCAGCTGAATGGACATATATAGTCTCTGTATCTGATTACTTATGCCTCCTAAGCTCTGTGCTGAATCCTTGCCATTTGCTTGTTTAATTCAGTGAATGTAGTATAACTGTGTTCTTTCCATTCATTTATTTATTCTCCAACATTGGTGGCAGGTCCAAAGGCCAACTGCTACATATCAAAGTCTTGGGAGTAAGTGGGTCTCACCTCACTGGAATCATTTTCATCAGTGCTTCTCTCAGTAATCAGCTCCGGTGTCAAATTGCTATGTGTATTCAGAGAGTGGGTTTTATTCCCTCACCATTTAGCTGCTTTAGGATTTGGGGGATGTGAGCTACAACTGTGCCTTCTCAGCTTTGAGGACACAAGATTATTAAGTTGATCTAGCAGAGTTTACTGGAGATTGTAAAAAATGTCCTGCAGCAGTTGTAGTCCTAGGGACTTTGTCTCTCTACCAGCTGATTCTGGGGTTAGTGGCGTTCTTTTGGGTGATAAATATCATGAAATAAGATTAATGATCTGGCTTCTTTAGGAAAGTTTAAGAGTGTGCTTGCTTTGCCTAAGAGCCCTAGCATATTCCGTGCAGCAGATCTGAAACTCAGGGGTCATAGTAGAGAGGCTGCTCTACATTATATCTGGGTGAGTCTATGCAGCCAAGATGTCACAGATGGCAGAGTGCACAGTGGCTGTAATCCAGGCCAAAATGCCAGATGTCTGTGCTATTTAAATTAGCCCTACAGTTAGTCTACAGGTGTCAGGATTTGGTAGAGTTATCTGGGTGCAGTATTAGAGGCATTTTGTCCCACATATCCTTTCTTGATTTGTTTGTCAAACTTCCATAAGATTGTAAGACTTGGAGAAACCTCAGAAATATTATGCATTCCATTTTCCCCTATCACTTTTTCTTTTGACTATATTTAAGCCATATTAAATAAAATGGGATACTATTTCCTTCTGTAATTCAACAGAAAAGTATCTACCTTGGTAACTCATTCACCTGTCTCCCTAGCCTGTAAAATATATATGTTTACTCAGATAGTTTGTGAAACCTGTACTTAGTATACCCCTTCCCTGCCTAATATGTTGTTAAAGGAATCCAAAGGAAAATTACTTTTAATTCGTTACTCAAGTCTTGTTTTCATTGCTTTGGATAGCTTTTTTTTTTTTTTTTTGGAATTCAGCATTTTTTAAGTATCTATTATGTTTTGCATTGTGGTAAATACTTCAATATGTATATTCTCTTCTGCTCTCTCAATATGAAATTACTATTATATTCATTATTTTTAGTATGAAGGCATTGAGGTTTAAAAAGGTTGAATGACTTGTTCAAGGTTACATAGCTACTAACTGGTAAAGCCTGAATTTAATTTCAGATCTGTATTATTGCAGACTCTGAGTTCTAATCCTTATGCTATATTACCTTTCAGCCATGTGGTTATTCACCAAATATCATTGCACACATTTTTTTAATACTTTGCAGATATTCTTCTTTTTTATTTTTTAAATAAAAATGACTAGAATAGAATATTAAAAAATATAGAATACCAGAAAATATTGATGTTGTAATGGTAGATATACTTTTGTGAAATACTT
The DNA here is from genome assembly GCA_004027555.1 of Craseonycteris thonglongyai. Taxonomy (NCBI): domain Eukaryota; kingdom Metazoa; phylum Chordata; class Mammalia; order Chiroptera; family Craseonycteridae; genus Craseonycteris; species Craseonycteris thonglongyai. Next base: position 23,804 of record PVKE010017846.1, read on the forward strand.
GTTATAGGTGTATAGATAGGTATGCAGGTTTACATGTGTCACTGAATCACAAGGCAAACTGTATTTATTACTGTGAGTCATAATAAATTTAGAGAAACAGTGCTATTCATGATATAAAAGCAGTATGAGATCTTTGCTATCAAATAACCTTGATCTCACTGGGAAGAGAATATGTGTATATGTTAACTAATGTTAGGAAAATACACAGAAGTAGATCGTTAAAAGCCACAATATGCATTTATAGATAATGTTAAAGTCATAATCCCCTCTGGTCCTCACTTTTTACTGAGTTATTAGTTTTAAGAATATATGTGCACTTGTTGAACATCTTGTGGTTTAGAATCCTCAGTGCCATGAACACAGAAGGTGCTTTGTGAGGGGTTATTGAGTGGATGAAAGGAAGAATAAACACAGCTACCCTATGTAAATAGCAACATTTAAAAATAACACATCTTGAGTTTGGTGAAACTTGAAGCCAGCTTTCTTGTTTTATGCCTGTTTCTTCTTTTAAAAAATAAATCACTTTCTATTACATGAGAAAGAAGCAGAATAAATCACAGCAATTTCCTGAGGAAGCATGTAAAATGGGAATCATCATGGTGGCTCCTTGTCTAGCTTGACTCAGCTGAAAGCCTCTTTTCATTAACTACACATAAGAAAACGTGTTAATACGTAAAATGGGTCATTTCACCTAAAAGAAAACATGGTGACTGATGTTCTTTAGTATCTTAGTCACTTAATTTTGTAGCTTTGTGTCAACCAAATCACTGGCATTAAATAAAAACAGATTTAACACATTTTGAGTCACAAGACTTACAAAAAAGTCTCTAAATTATTTCCTCTTTAACTGAGTATGTTTCTTTAAAGTTCTCATGATGTTCCCAGAAACTATATTACCTGGTGTTTTTCCTTAATATTTGCTATTTATACTTGTGTCAAGTGAATAAGTTAACCAAAGTTGCATAGACAACTAATTAAAATGTTAGTTTTTCTGGGGTCAAAAGGTTGCTTTTTAAATGTTTTTATTTATTTATTTTTATCTTTGACAGAGAGAGAGAGATACAGAGACAGAGGCAGAGAGAGAACTGAACTGGGGGAGCTCCCAGTTCAGCACATGGTTCCACACGGGCCGGGACCGGGATTCGATCCCCGGGATTCGATCCCCGGGATTCGATCCCCGGTCCCCAGAGCTGCAAAGTGAATGCTTAACCCACTGAGCCATCCCGGCTTCCCCAAAAGGTTGCTTTTTAAAAATGAGTAAAGGGAAGCCGGGATGGCTCAGTGGGTTAAGCACTCACTTTGCAGCCCTGGGGACCGAGGATCGAATCCTGGCCCCGCCCTGTGTGGACCCATGTGCTGAACTGGGGAGTGCCCCCAGTTTGGTTCTCACCGGGGTGAAACCCTGGCCCAGTTCCTGCCCTGTGCAGCCCTGCGCCCACCTGTGGAATGAAACTCTGTGGAAAAACCAATGATGTGCAACTATGGAGACTGTTCTGGGCTCTCCCCCTTGTCTCTGTCTCTGTATCTCTCTCTCTCTTTGTCAAAAACAATACAAATAAATCTTAAAAAAAATGAGTATAAAAATAAATAAGAAGGAGAAGTCAGGTATAACTCAGCAGCTACAATATCTAGACATCCTGAGAAATAGCACTTAGTGATCAAAATTTGATTTGAGATTCTTTATTTTTTGCTAGCTGAAAAATGATCTTTATTGACTTTATTTTTTCAAATTGAACACATTTTCTGAACAAATACTTATTATATGTCTGTATACCAAACAGTAAGCTATATGCTGATGGGTCAGTGCTAAATGAGATGCAAACCCATCCTCATGGTACTGAGAATAAGAGGACAATTAAACAGCAGTTTTGGGACAAACATGTTGTGTCACAGCAGAAATGAGATAGCACCCCAGTGCTTGTGGGGGCAGTTTGGGCAGGAGTGGAGGGGCTGCTTCTCAGAGGAAGTGAAATTTAGGTATAGAAGTAAAGAATGAGTAAGAGAGTTCCCTGAGGCAAGAGAAGATCAATTTAAAGTGAAAAGATGAGAGAGGGAGGGAGGGAGGGAGCCTGGGAAGTAGGGAGAGGGAGAAGGAGAGGAAGAAAGATGTTTTCTGAAAATTTCTGAGTATTTTCATGTGGCAAAACTCAAAAATGTGAGCTGAGAACATAGAAAGATGTGGCTAGGAGAGAAAGGTAGGGATAAAATATTTTCTAAACCATGCTTTAGAATTTTTACTAAATCCTGAGGTGAATGAGGAAGCTTTGAAAGATTTTCATAAGAGAAGTGAGATGACAGTAGCTCAATACAAAGTAATGGTGCTTTGCCAAAGAACGGCAACCACCATTGCTCTTTTACCCCGTGGGAGAGAACAGGGCAGTAAAGCATCTCTCTTGACCTCCCTCAGCCTTGCTCCTCTGACAGGCTGAAGGGAAGGCGCAGACATCATGCCTGCTAGATTTTGTTGCTATAGGTAGAACAACAGCAGTCACAACAACACTCCAAATTAAATCTCTTAATATAAAACTCTGTGACTACCTAGGTAAAGTAACTTAGTTCACTCTTATATAACACAAAGAATGTTATATAAGAGTGTAATAAATATTTACAGTCCTGTGCAACAGATGGGAAGCTTTAAGCCCATTGTTCTTTACTTAAAAATCAGTGCTGTGGTTAACAAATATTTTTTTCCACCTTCATTGAAGGTAGAATAAAAAAGATGAGATATATGACAAGCTCTTTCTTTGTTCTATACACCTGCCTAGTTTTCTACGTATTTCTGCCTGGTTCTGGGCTAGTCACCATAGATTTATGCCCCAAAGCAAATCATAGACAATTAGATTTGAGTACAAAGTTTTTTAACTTCTGGAGTCTCTGATGTGGCCTCCTGTTTGCTTTATTCTGCCTCATCTGCTCCTTTGGATCACTTCTTAATTATTTTCATAGATCTTTGCCTTTCTGCCTTCTTCCATCATTCATTAAGGATCTTAGAACCTTTCAGAAAATGATTTTCATGTGTATCTTAAGAATGCTCAAAAAATCATTAGAAACCAACATTTTCTTTTGTTAGTAAAATGCTCTTTCCCTTCTCTTATCTGCACATGTTTTTTTGCAAATCTGCTTGAAATCTCAGGCACATACAGACCACTATGTGTAGGTCAATGAATGTTACTTGAATAATAAGACAAAGAAACAGTTCTCAACACTTGTTAAGGCAAAAATAGAGCAATACGTTATCACTCTGGGGAATAAGAAAAGGTCTGAGTACATCATTCTGGTAGAAACTATCACATACACACAAATGGAATATCTTAATTAAGAAAAGAAGCACATGTTAAATTACTAAATTACTGAAAAATTCTGCTTTATCTAATTACTCAATGTCTGACCAGCTGCTTGTCATATCTCCTGCTACTTCTGTTTGACCTAACATTCACCATTCATTTGCTTTTGACCTTTTGACTTAGAGAAGCTAGGTATTCCGCATGCGAGAAAGACCTGTGTTAGATTCTGTTCCTTGGTTTTGATCTGGCCTGTGACTGTGCTTACTTTATGTTTCACCTTTAAGCATTCCAAGCTCTCCATATTCTAGATCCCAGCACTCTGTCAAATCCTTAACAGTCACCATGGTTCTGGTGTTAATGTAGTAGTTGAGTCTTATCAAGATCCCGAATAGGAATTTGCTAGGCTCTTTCTGGCATATTATTAGTGTTCTTTCTTTTCCATCCCCACCCCACGTGTTCACATGGCTAATCCCTTCCCATCATTCAGGCCTCATCTTCTAATGCCATCTCCTGTGATCATCTTACTTAATATTTCTGTCCCAAGCCCCCATTATTTAGTTTGGGGAAGCTAAGCTGCTACTTGAAAAACAAACTGTGATGATGTTTACTTATTTTTCACATTAAAGTATTAATGTTATTGGTCCAGGTTATGGTAAAACTATACTCCGTGAGATCATTCATGTATCCAGGATCATCCTGTCTTTTTGTTTTGTCATGCTCAAAGTATTGCCATCATCTGAATAATTAAACCAAGGCTGTTGTTATATTCAGTTTCTAGCCAATGGGAAGGGGAAAGAGAGCATGGAGGAGGCATGCTCAATATGTTAAAGCCCAGACACACATCTAACATGGCACACATCATTTTCTTCCCTATTTCATTGGTCAAGACATCATCACATGGCCACATTTACTGCACAGGAGACTGGGAAATGTAGTTAGCTGGGCAGCATGTGTACACTACAACCCTGCTTTTCTAGAAAGATGGATTCTTTTGGACAGTTAGCAGTCCTCACAATAAGTCACTCTGTTTTCACATGACCCTGTTTTCTTTTCTTCACAGCACTATCATTATCAGAAATAATTTTTAATTAATTTTTTCTTGTTTGTGAAATCTTTCATTAGAATGTAAGATCTATAACAGCAAGACCATGTTCTATTTTTGTTTACTTTTATATCTATATAGTGCATAGAACAGTGCTGGTATATAGAAAGTATTCACAAAGGTTTACCGGTAAGGTTCCTGAGACTGGGTGAACCATTTGCTTAAGCTGAAAGCTAAAAAATTTTTATTTCCTTGATTTACATCTGTTAAGAGACTTGCACATCAGGGCAGTCAGGGGCCTTAAATTGAGATTGTATGCTAGAACTGCACATAATTGAATTCTTACCCTCTTATAAATTACAGACTCCATCTTGGACTGGGCATATTTGATCACTGACTACCATAGCCAACCTTAAGACTGTTAGATGAATTTCATTTATCTGGGAATCTTAACTTAGGAGAGTGACTTCTAGCCCAATGTATTGTAGAATACTGATGTTATGTCTTTGAAAGATGGGGACAAGATTTCAGTTTCTGCCAGGGTTCATTCTACCTTCTGGGGGCATCCACCTATTTAACAATCATGATGTTCCGATCTGAGGTCTACCTCAGGGCCTGCCTAAAATGTACAGATCCTGAAGGAATGAGAACACTTTTCTAAGGGAGGGAGAGAAGTTCATATCAGGTATGCTCTAATAGCAGTTCCCCCTTGCTTTCCCTTCTCCAGTCTTTTCAGCTTTATCATGTCCCAATTTAGATGAACAATTTTAGTTTCTTCTCATATTATTCGTCTACAAACTGGTTTGTTCCAATTTCATGTGGTCTTAACTGTTCATTAACATAATACCTAATTCATATTCATATTTATACCCCATCTACAATATCTTTTAGCCATCTAAGATTGCCAGCATTTAAAGACCAGGCCTGTAAGCAGGAACTATGAAAAGAATAGGTAAGTAAGGTTTTTAGTAAAAGGTAAAGCAGGAAAGCATGGTTTCAGGGAGATCAAAAGAGAAGTGGTTTCAAGGATGCTAAATCTGTAAATACTGATGGCCTTCTGCAGGTATCTCTTTGTCTCAAAAAAGTTGAATCTAAGGCTATTTGAATGAGACTGAACAGCAGGATTTACTGATATCCCTTTAGATTAATGATTTATGATAAACAATTAGTACTCATGTCCCAATTGGTTTGGTAAAGAATTAAAGATGAGAGGAGATAAATTGCAATGTTTAGTAAAGAACTATACATTGACCCTTGCCTATTGACTTGTACTTTATCATTCCATTTGGTAATTTTATAGTGTTTTCCTCCGGCAACTAAGTTTCAGTGATTCCTCTCCTCTTTAAAATTTTCACTTCATGCATGTCCCATTAAATATGCCATTAATTTAATGTTATTTGTAATCCCAGTTCTTTATTCCTCTCACCAGTTAGAATGGCCATATAATTTATTTCTCAAATTAGAACACATTTGAAAGTGAAAGTGGGTACCATTAATAGTGACACAGAACTAGAGGTATAAAGTGGACTGATCCAGGCAAACCAGCTTATATGGTCATCCTACTTATGGATAAGTCACTTTCTTCCTTTTTTTTTTCTTTTCTCTTTCACTCCCTTCTTTATAACTGAGGCCTCTTAACACATCAAGAATGGAGCCCTCCCAGTATTCCCATTATGAGAAAGGAACGTCTCCACATAGCTTTCAAGAAATTATAGAATAAAATGGACATAACCACAGACTTCCATAATTTTAAAAACTTTTAAGTGATTTCTATTCACATCAATGAAATATTAAAAATATTAGAAATATTTTTCTAATATTTCTGATTTCCATCCTCATAAATTTCTATTTAGCACCTCATTTTGGAATCTCTTTATAATTAATTAACTTCAACTAAAATTAACTTTTACTAAGCCCTTGACTAAAAAAAATACACAAATTAATACATATTCCATAATAAATATGTTACCCTATTTCACATAACTGATGGATTATATCCTTGCAATAAAAATAGATTATTTAAATTCCTTTGATGAAAAAAGAAGTCACTTTAATGGAAGCCCAGGAAGAGAGCAAGATGGCGGCATGAGAGGAGAACCCAGACACCTACCTGGGAAGGGACTTACAAACAAAAAGGAACCCACAGGGGAAACCCTGAGAAGCACCCTCAACTGAGAGAACCACACAACGCAGAACAACACACAAAGGTTAGAGGAAAAAGGGGGGAGCGGGAGAGGGAGGGAGAAGGAGCAGTTTGGGGACAGGA
>PVKE010017847.1:0-30256 GCA_004027555.1 Craseonycteris thonglongyai
GTAGTCTTATACAGCAAATATAGGCCTAAACCTATGTTTCAACTGTAAAATTAGGGGGTTGTCTTATACGCCCGGTCGTCTTATACACCGGAAAATACGGTACTCGTCGTGCTGACAATGCTGTGATGATAACAGCACATTGGATCATCATTGACTTAGTATTCCAATGACTTAAACTAATAGTCTATAGGTGGAAAACTTTAAATAAAGAATCTAGACCATATTTTTAAAGTGTCTCAAGTAATGGAAACCATGAAATTATAACACCAAACATAGTCAACTTTCTGGAATGAGAAAACACATCTCACATATAAGCTCAACCATGAGGAAAGAAAAAGGTACTAAAGCAGAGACCTCAGCCTAAAGAATTCAAACTTAGCTGGAAACGTGAGGCCTTATGGCAGTATTCCCTGGGCTGGCTTTTGTTCTCGGGGCAATAATAATGCACCCAAATTTCATCGCCTGTAATAATCTTCTTTAAGAAATCCTCGCTTTCTTTTTCACAAATTTCAGAAAAGCTGAAGAAACTTTTTCTGCTGTTAAGAGTTCAATAACAATAACAACATCTGAAAATTCTTCCATTTTGATGTGCACTGGGTGAAAAATATTAGCATCTGTGTGTGCAAGGTCAAGAATGATGGAGGGGAGACCCCAAGCGACTACACAGGCCTGGTTATATCCAGATATGTCTAATGTAACAAAAAATATTACAGTGGAAGTAAACTTTATCAGCCCACCCTCACAGCGTTGGGAATGAGGCAAGAGTCTGAAGGTCATACAACCTCAGTTCTCCATTTGACGTGAGGTCCTTGAAATCCACAATGTAGTCTGGTGGCAACTTAATATTTTAATGAACAAAAATCATGTCTCTCTGTGACCTTCAATCATTCACCTTTTCCTTATCCCTGACTATTATTTGGGCTCATCAACTGCACTGGAGGACACAACACCTTGGAGGGAGGTCAAGTCTGTAGAGCTACTGAAGACTTTGATCATATAATTGATCCTTTTCTTTGGTAGCCAGATTTTTCTATTTAAGAACTAAGAAAAGTGTCTCTCTCTCTCTCTCTCTCTCCCTCTCTCTCTCTCTCTCTCTTTCCCTCTATAAACATAAACAGACACGTACATGCATACACATTCAAATATATTTATGATTCATACAGGGTGGGGGGGAATGGCATATGATTCAGTCAATTCATTTCTATTTAATAGACCATATAACATGTTGAATGTCTGATTATGCCTAGGGTCATGAAGTAAAGCAACAGAAAATGAAAGCCATTTCCTACATGCCCATTCTTATACACTATTATTAATGATTTTTGAATTCCTCTCGACCTTGACCCCAAGGAAAAAATTGTTTGCCCTTTTGAAGCTTCTAACACAAAAAAGATAAAAACACATAACCATATATATCAAAATGAGAGAAAGGTATTCTTGTTGCCTGTTTTATCTCTGGATATGATTCTATCAAGGCAAGTGGCAGATTCTCCTGACAATGTCACCCACACCTGCCCTCCTCTTCTTATCCAAACTAGCAAAACTAATGCCCAAAACTGTAAATTGAAAGAAAAATAAGAAGCCTTGAATAGAAAGATGTGAGTATTGTGCAGAAGCGTGATGTATATTTTGAGTTTCTCTCAATAGTTGGAAACGCCTCTCTGACCTGGAAGAACTGAGATGGTATGGCATGTGTTCATTCACTGCCTACTTTCATGGTCACTGTTTCACCAGGCCAGGCACTGGTCTAGAAACTGAGGACAGAAAGGTGAGGAAGCAAAATCTCTGCCTCGATGATGCTTACAGTACAGGGCCTAGAGTGGTGTCTCCAGCCTAAGGCCAGGGAATGGGAGCATAAAATGGGTGGAGGGGATAGGAATTGTAGGTGCTGAATCAGGGGAATTCATAAGAGTTAACCTAACCCTTTGGAAAGGGGACTAGTGCTAGGCCAATAAAGGTAGGGGATACTTCATGCACTAAGACTTAAAGGTCAGAAATAGTGGGGTATATGTAGGTAACAAGGAGGAATTTAGGATTGGTGCAGACTTTCCAATATCAGTCTGCTCAAGAACATGCACTTTGACTTTCGTTTTTTCATACTATGTTTCCCCATTGTAAAACATATTAGTCTTTATATAATGGGGTATAATAATGTTTCTTAGTTTATCTTATATCAAAAGTTTAGCGTGGTCAGAATGACATCTTTGTCTTGGCTCTTCTGCAGTCTCAAGATCAGATGTCCCCTCCTCACTACTTGTTCCATGAAGCTATATTATACAACGTTTGATCAGGAGGATAGGGTACATAGAGGTTCGTAAAACTGTCATAATCTGATTCATATCAAGTTCAATATTAAGAATAAATTCCCTTCAAAATGTTACCTTCCATTAAACCACTGGATGTACTTTCATCTAATACTCAAAAACATCTAATAGATTTCTAGATGAACACTGAAAACCATTTCTGCGGAAGATTATCCAATACATTTTTGTAGGCAAAAATAGTTATTCTCAGCCCAAAGACATACTTCTTAGGTTATGGCAGTTTAAAGAGAAGTTTTAAAGCTAGGTCCAATAACTATTAAAGTATGTACACTTTGCAATTTTTCCTTTAGAAATTAAAAAAAAAACATGCTTTTAAATTTTTAATAAGGTGTCAGGATACAAATGATTGACAGATGCATGCATTTTCCTTTGACCATCTGTCAAATGGATTACCTGTAAAGTCCAACTCTACTGTCTATAATTTTGGGGGAAATAATATATTTTTTTTTCTTAAAAAGATAGATCTCATTTTGGAGTTCTATTTTACTGCTATTGTTAGAATTGAAATAGAATCACCAACTTCTCCCTTCTTAGTCTTCTGCTAAAGATCTAAATGAGAATCAATTTCAGTTCATATATTGTAATATATATATATATATATATATACACACATATATTGTACAATATATGTATACATATATACATATATATGTATATATATATATACATATAGACAGACACACACACATACTCTTTCTCTCTTTTTGGTTTTCATATTTTCTCCTAAGACAGAATCATTTTTGATGTAGTTCACTCTTAATGGTGGACTTGAAAATGTGTGTAAGGTCATAAGAATCACACACATGCACACACACACACACAATTAATAACATAGAGTTGGCCAAAAATAAGGTAAAATCTCCTAGCAAATAAAAAAGTGAATGCAGCCATCATTCTTGCCACATTTTCAACCATTTTCTTCATGTTAATGTCAAATGTCCCCCAGATTTCTTACTTTGAATTATCTTAACCTCAATCCCATGACACTCTACCTGCTGCACACTAAGTGAATAACATGATCAAAGTTACTGAATAAAGTAGAATAAACCATCAAGTCTAGTTTAGATATTTATAATGTTGAGTAATTAAAATGATTTGGAATAAGAAGTCTATATGTTATGTTCATTTTCTATCAAGTATTAAACATAATTATCCTAGCCCTTTGCTAAGATAAATAGGTAACAGCAGTCACCTTGTAATAAATACTTCTAAAAAGTATCTCCTAAAGAAAAAAATTCATAATTTATAATAACAACAATTACTTATGTAGGCCATTTTTAAATGGTATTCCAACAAGATGAATACATTCTTGGGCAAAATACCAGTGTTGAAGCTGATGATTAGCCCAAATCTTGGTACCTATAATGCTTAGAGTAAACTTCAAATTTTCACAATCTTATTCTTGGGCCTGCTAGATGTATATTTTGTAAGATATTCCTGGAATTATACTTCACCATCTCCAAAGCATCATATAAAAGTTTTCTAAAATTAAGTGGCATGGAGAGTTATAAATGGTTGTGAGACTTCCTTCAGTGTCAAGAAGCAGATAAAATGACCTGAATCAGTGGCAGGTCCCTGTAATGATGAACTAGAGCAGTGTCACGTGTAGTTTCAGTTTAATGATATGTGAGCATCTGCATCACACTAAGACCTCCATGCACCTCCACCCTGATTGCCAAAGACACCCAAAGGTAGAGCTATGAAAAATCTAGAATTAGTCTCTAGATAAAAGCTAAGGAAAGGGGGGGGGCATTGGGGAGAAGGAGAAAAGGAGAGAAGAAAGAAGGAAAGAAGGAAGGAAGGAAGGAAGGAAGGAAGGAAGGAAGGAAGGAAGGACGGAAGGAAGAAAACAATGCTTCTTGAGAAGAGTGCCTGTAGGAACTTTGGAAAAATGACTGTTTTCAGAAAAGTAACTTTAGGAAAACAGTCTCAGAAAAAGAAAATGAAACAAACAAAACTCTGCTATTATTGAAATAGAAACAATGAGAAATCAGAAACCAAATATATATACATATATATTTAAGATGAAATGAAGATCTGAATGAACTAGCTACCTTCAAAAAGCACATTTGCTGAGACATTTACATGAAAAATAAAAATCAACATTCTTTAGAACAAGTGTACGTTCTTAAAAACACTAGAACACCAAATACCAGTGTGTATTAGAATAAGCTGAAATATTTTTAGCGGCAAGCTTTTGGTTCTCTTTTCCCATGATGCTGACTTCTGCTTCCCTGATTTAGAATTTTCTAAAGAGAAATTTGTTTATTTGTATTCTTCACTTAAAACCGTTCTTTGTTGAAAGTTATTTTAGCATAAGGTAATATAGTAATGGGTTGATTTTGAAGAACAACATTCAAACCATATTTTGAGAACAAGTAAGCAACTTTGGATTCAGAAATATTTTTTTTCTCAGAAAATAAGTTAAGGCATTTATTTTGACAAGTATTCTTTTACTAGAGGAGATATGACATAGAACAACATTAGGGCATTCCACGCCGTACATGAATTTAAAAGTAATTTATTGTCATTATGTAATTATTATCTTGCAGAAAGATCGTTAACAAAAACAAATTGAAAGAAGATACAGACACAGATATACGTAGATATCCACATGTATACACATACACACAAAGAAAAGCACACCAGACTTCAGAAATATTATTATATAAAATTAGATAAGATTAATAGTCATTTGTGGTCACAAGGCATAAATACATAAGTGATGTACTCTAGGCATTATTATCTGCTGTTGGAAATAAGAACTAAGGCAAAGGTTTTCGTAGAATGCCTATATGTCTAACAAAGATATTTTATCCATTTTAAAGTTAAGTATAAAATTAATGATAAATAATAAAACTAGAGCTAATAGGAATTAGTTCTGTGAGAAAAACTCTCTTAAGGTCATTTCATAAAAGGCCACGTTTCACAGGTAGCTTTGATTTATTTTTTGTTCATTTACATTTTTTCTCTTTATGGAGGTCGTGCTTGACCTTTTATCTTCAAGAAAAATATGACCAAAACCTAGAAAATAAAAAAATCTTTGTCACAGCTATAAGTGAAGAAATTCCAATGTGCTCATTCACTCCTTGATAATTCATATAGGAGGAGCTGCTTTGTCATATGTGGAAAAATTAATATTTTCTATTCCATTTCTTCTACTTAAGATATATTTATAAAATGTAAACCAAACTACATAAACAAAACAGAATAAAATAATAAAAATTAAACATAATAGAACACAATGGTTCTCAATGTGTGCATGTGTGTCTTTGCATTAAAGCTTTCTGATTCTGTGATGGTTTGGTGTTTAAGAAAAGTAGCTGTTAAACAATGAAGAGAAACACAACTGTATACTTTTTTTGAAGTAACTTCTTTTATATAGGTACTATTGGAAATCTGCTATGTTAAGATTGATGTTACTATTTCGTGAATAAATAAAAAATAAACCAATGAAAAGAATCAATACTAGAAATCTGTCAAAACACTGTTTTTAAAGTTACCACTCATGGACATATCTATTACTTAATAAACTTTAAATTCCTATGTAAGGTTAATTCTCAAAGTTTTCCTGAAGTAAATTACTTTCTTAAAATGTCCTTTCTTAAGCAAATCTTTAATATTTTAGCTCTACAAAAAAATGTATACAGAAAAGTTCACCTTTTTATAGAAATTAATTTTGAAGAAGGATATATATTCAGTATTGAGCCAAACTATCCAAGTTTTTTAAGGTTCCTTACTATATTTAAAAATCTAAGATGATTTTTTAAAACACCATTGATCAGGATTTATGGCAAAAATCATGCTAATCTTTAATTCCAAGTAGTCCCTTGAATTTATTTTCAAGTAACAATAGTTGTATCATTTCTTTCATGAGAATAATTATCTCAGATATGTTTCTTCACATTTTCTTTCTAATTCTGCCAAATGGCATCCTCCAGTATCTCTGTCTGAAGTGGAGTGGCAGCCTGACAGGTGTTGTCAGCAAGAAGTCTGAAGACGGGAGAGAAGTGTTTGCCTTCTAACAGATTCAATAAGGCATAAAGGAGAGACCAAACCGCAGTGAGTACAGCTTGGATAAGCCTTTGGCAAACCCCCTTTGAAAGACATGAAATCTCTGAATATTGTGATTGAGGCACAGGGTACTTATAAGTCAGCAATGTTGTTTTCTTAAAATATTTCTTAAAACATGCCTGATGGCATGTTATTATCAAGAAAACAGTGATACATATCACAATGAGGCCCCAATCCATCGGATTTTTCATGCTTCCAAAAGAAGCTGTGGTCGAGGGTTGTTAGAAAATGATATAAAAATCTATCTTAAAGGTACTTTATCTCTTATTTCCTCTGCAACTTTGAAACTGTGCTGTGGGCATCTTCCCAGCAGTACAAGATCTGAAGCCTGCTGTGAGTCTTTACACCCTCAGCAAGACTTCCTCCCCTCTTCCTCCCACCTTCGTTTAGCTCCCCGAAGAAAATGCTATAAGCTGTGTATTCATTTTCTGCAGCCCTTGGAACCTGAGTGTAGCTAAACGGAAACTGACCAATTTCATAATAAGCAAACTCTTCAATTAGTGGCATTGTCACCTGTGATAATACAAATTGTTCTTTGTGGTTCTAATCATCAGCTGTCATTCATATAATGCCAGGTGCTTGGCAAAGACCTCTGTGGAATTTTTCATCCATCTGTCCAGTCTTAGAAGTGACCTTCTATCACTTTCCTTTGCACCCACATGATCTTTAAATAGGGCATTTGCATAACAAAAGAATGCCTCTGACTACATTAGAAAGTTGCATGGTGGGAGAGGTGACAGTACTACATTCTTTGTAATCCATATGATATTGAAGGTTGTTGCCCTTTCAGCCTCAAGCCACCAACACTTCAGTGCATTTTTTTCAGGGCAACAAAATACTAATTGTTAACCAAAATACAGCTCTCTCTTTTATCAACTACAAATTTATTAAAGGCAGAAAAAAAATCCATTTTACAAATAGATATTTGTATTGCAAATGCTTAACAGAGTAACTAATGAGGCCATTTATTGTCCAAATTTGACTAATTATTGTGCTGAGAAACTGCCTAGAAGCCAGTGTATGCTTTGAAATTAAGCTTTTTCAGTAAGTGCATTAAAGGCGCTGGAACCAAAATAACAGCAAGAACTTCAGAAGTCTGCCTATTCATATTGATTCCAAGTTGCATGGTGTTATATAGAAAACTAGCTATAGGAACTTCAAAATAAATGACCCATAGGCAATAATAAGGAATAATAAGTAGTTTCCCAAGGAGAAATATTCTAAGTAGAGTGACTATATAATTAATCCTACAAAGTGAAATGTTTTTGAGAATGAAAGAGTCTGCTACTAATAATGACATCAAACCACAGCATAAAGTAGATTTTCCCAGGCAAACCAAAATGTATGCCTTCTGTGTCTCCATTTCCATTGCTCCACAGGCATTTAAGTGATTGCTTATTGCAAAAAGAATACATTTCTTCAAACACTTCCACAATATTGCCCCCACCCACTAATCCATTTTTTCATTGTATCATTCTGCCATGAACCCTTTATCTGAGCATATGGACTTACATGTGTTGCTGACCATGCTTTCCTGAAATATTAACTGCTAGTGGCACTATAGGCTATGCTTAAAATGATGTCCTGTCACTTGATCTAGTAAAGGTAAATTTTTCTTACACAAGGCTGAGTTAATTGATGTTTTTTGTTTTTTGTTTTTTTTATGGCGAATAGCAGAGAGGCGTTAGACCCCTGTATGTTCTGAAATGGACCAGAACCTTCCATAAGCAAAGGAGCTCTGAGGAATAGTTTTTCTATCCATCTTTCTTTGCATTTTTGTTTCTAAATAGAGGTCTGTCTCAAAGTCCTTTCATTACTGTCAATTCAACTACCTCAATATTATCTGGCTTAAATTCTAGAGGGATAATCTTTTGATAGACTAATAATCATCTTTCCTAGGAGTCCCAGGTTCCATACCACACTGCTCTTAAGAGTGCCACTTGACTCTGGAAAACATCACACATATATAACTCAATGAAAGGACACATCACCATGGCTACCAGCAAGGCCTCTTAATTTGAAAAAGGGCATGACATAGTAAGCATGGTGAATAATACGGAGCACGTCATAAAAACTACTGGTAACATTTAATTTGCTGCACTGAACATTCTCATAGAATTTTGTGATATATCTGTTAGAATATTAATGTTGGAGTTGGAGTTGGTCTCCTCCACTAGAGCAAGAACTTTTTTCTTTCAGGCTTTATTGAGATATACTTAACATAACACATTTAACACATTGTGTATGTATAAGGTGTACAATGTGTTTGTGTGTGTGTATAAATATATATATATATATATATATATTTAACCTTTGAGCACATGAGGGTTAAGACTGCTGAATCCCATGTACTCAAAAATTAGCAAATAATTTTGACTCTTTAAAAACTTCAAGTGACTCTCAGTAACCATAGGGAATTAATTCCAGGACACACACACCCTCTACCTGTCTCTCCCCACCCCAACCATGATACCAAAATCCTCAGATACTAAAGTCCCTTATTTATAATGGTGAAGAACAATGAATACACTCTGCCCTTTGTATCAATGAATTTTCAACTGTAGATCAAAAAGATTATTTTCAATCCACCATTGGTTGGATCTGCAGATGTGAAAACTGTAAATACATAGGGCCGACTATATTATTGAGGGGAAAAAATCATGCAGTGCAAACCTGGGCTGTTCAAAAGTCAACTGTATGTTGCAAAATAATTGCCACCGTAGAATTACCGGTAGCTAGCACCTCCATCACATCACATAATTACCATTTCTTTGTTTGTAGTGAGAACATTGGAGATCAATTTTCTCAGTAATTTTCAAGTAAATAATACAGTACTATTGACTATCATCACCGCGCTGTGATCCCCAGAACTTGTTAATCTTATAACTGAAAGTTTGTATCCTTTGACCAACATCTCCACATTTCCTTTATTCCCAGCCCCTGGTAACCACCCCTCTACTATGAATTTGGCTTTTTAAGATTCCATATATAAGTCACAGCATAGAGTAGTTGTCTTTCTCTATCTGATTTATGTTCCTTAGCATAATGCCTTCAAGATGCATTCATGTTGTCACTATTTGCAGAATTCCTCTTTCTCCTGGCTGAATATATATAATCACATTTTTTATGCATTCATCCATAGATGGACACTTAGATTATTTCCATATCTTGGTTATTGTAAAGAATGAGGCAATAAACATGGAAGTGTAGATATTGCTTTAAGATCCTGTTGTCACTTCCTTTGGCTACATACCCAGAAGTGGGATTGCTACATGTGTCATGAATTTCTGAACTTGTTGTTCCTTACAGCACAGTAACTTGACACATAGTATTATGTTCAATCAATGCTTATTATATTAAACTGACAAGTCAGTAAGCTATAATAATTAAAGGTAATATTGCAAATGGCAATATAAACAAGGGTAGTCAACAGTCCTTTCATTCAAAGATGTTGAAACATAATTCATCATTAATCTCATCTTTCATTCCTTCCTTGCCTGTCATTTTTATGCTACACAGAGGAACAGAAAGAATGGATGTATGTTAATTAAAACTGTTTACAGGATACTAATGAAGGCACCAGAAAAAAAATTATGGTAGCATAAATTATATATGCTTAAAGAAGCATGTGTTTCATTAAAGTCTTATCCTAGTTTTAGAAGCAAATCACTTCAATTTCGTATAGTCAACTTAATAATAGGATTGTTAAACTCTACCATAAAGAGATAAATTTAAATAAAAGATCAGGAAAATGCAGGTGAGTAATGAGCAGAAACAAACACAAACCCAGTTTTTTAATCACTCTTTGTATCATTTTAGATATCAATTAGTAAGATTTGATTTATATAATGTTATGGCAAATTTTATATATCTATATATCTTCAAGAAATGCCTAAGATTGAAAAGTTATTACACAAATGGCTGCAGGGGTGGCGAAACTTTTGGCAATTGAGTGCCAAAGTTTATGAAATAAGAGTATACTCGCTCGACTCACGTGCCAACCCATCAAATGAGATAGAGGTATCGATTATTTTTATGTCTATAAGAACATAAACAATAATTTTTTTAATGGTATTCACAGCTCCACATGCCGAAATAATTGCTCCACATGCCACTTTGGGCACATGTGCCATAGGTTCACCACCCATGCCCTAGGGAAATAAACAGAGGTCAGGGTTAATCTAATTTTGTGAGTTATCAGAGGGTTAATATAGAATTGGCAGCATATCACATATTTTGCCTTTAGAAATATATAATTATTCTAGAAGCTTCCTGGCATTCTTAAATGTGGTCTTTGCAAACCAAATGAAGCCAAACATTTTTCCAACAAAATTTTAATACTCTAAACTCTTCAGTTATTTCATTCCTTCATTAAGACTTGATTTCAGAGGCTATTATGCAAACTTTAATGTGACTGGATCCCTTTCCTTTTAAGCATTTCCTTTAGTACCTAGGAAATGCTTTTTGAGGGTTAGTGAAACTGTATTTTCCCAAGTGAACATCCCACTGATTAGTTGAGAACACCATTGGTTTGTACATCCCTCTAATGGAAAACTATATTTTAAAAGCAAAGACATAAGGGGTGGGGTGGGGGGGAGGAATCAAATGGTTGAAAAAGTGTGGAAATAAAAAGAAAATAAATGACACATTGACCAAAAGAAACCTCCACTGTAGAATGTTGTACTATTAATAAAATACAGATGACTTAATATTCAGGATAATTTTTATTTTCACTACAAGCAGTTAAATATAAAATGTATAAATGATGTGTTATAGTGTTATGAAGACTTTTTTATAGGTTCAATAATGAGTTAAGATTTTCCAGCTAAGAAAATTTTGCTGTATGAAATCTCTGACTCATGGTAAGAAATATGGGATAGATTTCCTGACTGAACTTTTGTCTTACTTTAAGGTGAAACAAAGAAATGAACAAATCACTAAGCAGGGGGTGGAAGGAATGACTATAGTAGCATGGTAAGTGCAGAAAAATGCTTTTTCTTCTAATATATTGCAGATTTTGTTCAGCAGTTTATCTGCACAAAAATTAAATGTGACCCCTTATAAAACAGCCAAGGTCACCATGCAAATTAAAGGTCCCTTAAGTCTAGACAATCTTTTATAAGATTGTCTTCCCTTCTTCCTAAGAAGATCAAGACCCTTCAGAGGACTGTAGATTTTATCTGAATTTCTTACAACTTTCTAGCTTTTATTACATGCATTTTTTTCAAAATTGTTTTTAAAGAAAATTTAAAAGTACTCTAGATTATTTTATAAACTAAGGACACATCCTTGTAAACAACAAACTTATTTGCTATAAATTTTGTTTCAAGTGCTTCTGTTGCCACTAAGTAATTCTTGGTACTAAATATTTAGAGTGACTTCATTCTTTCCATAATTTTTAAATCTCTTCTTGTAGTAAGGAGGGGCTCAACAGATTAAAGCTTCATGAGGAAGATTTACACATTTGAAGATCCCTTCTTGCTTGAAATTTATACTTAAGAAATAATTTAAAATTTACATTATTATAATTTGCAGTTGTTAAGTTTGATAATTTATTATAGATTGAGATGTTAATTTATTATTAGGTCAATGTGCTTGACAAGATATTATAACTAATAGTTTAAAAATTCAAGTTCTTTAAGGGCAGTCTTTTATTTTACCCTATCTCTTCTGTTATATGTTTGCTGAATGCCTAGAACAGCCTTGCATATAATACATTTCAATAATATTTGTCACTAGATGAAATAATGAATGAATGAATGAATGACTCAGACACTGAACCAATAGTATGTATGAGTTCAAAACTAACCCTATAATTTAGTAAAATGAGCAGTTTTATTTTTAGAATATAAAGAAATGTGAACTCCAAATGGGTCTCAAACCCAGAATTTCACAGTTGGTATATAATATTTCTGAGGATATAAGCTAATTTATTTATTATTAAATTTATTCACAAATAAAATATGAGTAGAAGAGAATGAGAGACTCTGAAAACTAAGAAATATCCACTGTGGTCCTTGCATGTCCTTGTCCTGTGTAGCTGTTCCTTACTTTCCCCATCACACCAAGACAGGACCTCAGCCTGGACCAAACCCCTCTCTCTTGCCCTTGATAAAACTCAAATAGCCCAAGCAATGGCTGCTAATCTGCATAAAACAATTTCTTCTTCTTCTGAGTACCACCTCTGACCAATTAGTCTCGAAACTAGCCTAACTGCCCACCCCACCCCACCCTCCCCCACCCCAGCTTTCTCCTACTGAAGCCCTATAAAATAGTCAACCATGCTTCTCCGAGTGAGAGACCCTCAGCTCCTTTGTAGTTGTCCCATGCCAGGCATTTTCAAATAAAGGTTTAAGCTAATGGTACTGTGCTTGATTTTCTTCCACAAGAGAATCATTCCTTTTAGGGGTCCAGTAAGCCTTAATATATGTAACTATATGTACTCAGTTTATGTATAAGTACACTAAGCTCTTAAACTCCATAAGGAAGGTAATAAAAGCAAATATCTCCCTTTTATTTTTCTTACTCAATAGCCATGAAGCCTTGAATAATTAGTATAAACTATATATATACATTCTAAACATAAAAAAAGGTACTCACTTTTTGCTTTTTTAATATTATTCATGAAGAATATCTTCTTAGTTTATTTATGACTCCTCTTGATTATTTTTTATACAATTTCAACTATTAGTTATTTTAGTTCTGGTTACAACCATTAGAGATTAAATTACTCTTTAAAGAAGCTGTGGTTTGGCTTTGATAAGACTTCCTCATGAAGAAGCACTTTAGGTGAGGAAACTTCCATGTTTATCATTCTAGAAGTATCTCCAGCAGCACATAGAGCCAATCCAGAGACCCATGACATTCATTGGCAAAGATATTTGTTTGCTGACAAAGGCTAAGCTATGCCCTCTGGACTCTGCTTGATCCAGCTCAGTGTCAATAGCAGGAAGCTAATTACCAAGCTTTCTGCTAATTCTCCTATTGGTACCCAGATTACCAGTATCCCAGGAGTTATCCCGAGACCACAGAGAACACTCTCCTGTGCCCTGAGCATCTAGAAAGGAAGTTTCTACCACACTCTACCCACCAGAGCATTTCTGAGATTACTATTCTATTAGCCATCTGCCCAGCTACTAACTCCATCAGGTCTTGATCATGGTCCAGTAATAAAAAGATCCCCAGTCATATGTCTTTTTCTGAAATTTTATCTTCAAATTAATCTGTACCATCATCTCCCTAGCCCAATCTTATTTCTTCTAAACCTTTTATCACACTTTCTAAAACTCTTTTCATCATAGAAGACATATTTTGAAAAAAAGAATGAAACTTTTTACCTTGTCTGCTTTACTGAGCATCCCTCTCCATCTTCTTGCTATAACTGGATCCTGGTTTCTTCCTGGGGCCGCTGTTTTTCCTACAGTTTGTCAGAGTGGGGACTTTTTATACCACATGACTTGTCATTCAAAGCAAAGGCCAGCATCTTACTTTTCCTGAGTGCTTCTTCCAGACCCTTCCCACATCATGCTCAGAGTAAAATCTCTGCTGACACTAAGGCCAGCCTGAACTCCTCTTTATCCTGTCACTACTGACCTGTTACTTCTTTTCCTTCAGAGACTTTTCCCTGTCTTATGGTATTACTCTCTGTCACAGCTCTATTATTCACAAGGAGAGGGCTCAAGTGATGGCCTATATTTTTATTTTCTTCAGTTTCTCATTTTGTTTCTATTACTTCCTATATTTGCTTTTACTCACCCAACACATGGCCACACCAAAGTACTTTTGCTAACTCTAAATTGTTCCATTTCTGGACAGTAAATAAAAAAAAAAAAATGCCATTTCCCAAAAACTCTCTGCTATCCTTCTTTGGGTCTCTCTTATAGTCAACATGGACCAGTAATGGCACCTCAAAGGGTAATACGGAATGTATGTTTCAAGTGTTGGACATATAAGTTGAGTTCAAAACAAGTTAGTTAGATTTTACTTCTAATTTTTATAAACGACAGATCATTTTTATAACTGGATGAAACATTATAATGTTTTCACAAAATTCAGTTGTATTAGCTAAACTTAAGTTCACAGCCTTTTAAACTTCTATAATAACATGGATTCCATTAATAATATCTAAATTAATATCCAGTATTTCTTTTTATTCATTTAATTCATTTTAAAAACCAATAGTTGGTTTTAAGGTTATACATTTAATATGATAAGTATTACATGGGATTTACCAGTTTTCAGTTTCAAAACATTTCAGCTATTAGGAAAAAAAAAAAAATAAGGCATATAATTGGAGATTTCAAAGTGTTTTAACCAGAAGCCTCACAGAACCAAACATATTGAGAGATGAGAAGCTCCTTATAAAATTTCTGGATTAGGCAATAAAAAAATAAATGGTTATGAGACAAGTGGAAAAATCAAATGAATATAGTAAATATAAGTAAGAAAAATAAAGATTAAAAGGGATTATGATGAGAGGATACATGTCCTGTCAACAAAGTCTGTCACAACTCAGTTTCACAGGACTGTGGCTGTGTAGGAATATGGCTTCAGAGACCCATATGTTCTAATTGGTTTTCTTCCAAATAACTGCTGAAATTCAAATATTTAGCTAAATGTAACTACCTTTATCTAGTCTAGCATCAATCTTGCAACCTAGACTTGAAGATCTAAAATCCTTAATAAGTGTTAAAATTTTCACATATATCTGGCTCATACACCCTACGTTCATGTCTCAGCAGGCTCTCCAACATTCCAACACAGTAAGTTTAGGTCTACCACTAATTTGTCCTTATAACCTTGGTAAGTCAGAGTCAATTTTCCCTTATTATCTATTATACGAATTATGCTTCTGTCAATTCAAAACAATGATAGAAAAAAATATATATCAGAAGCAGGATTAAAGGAACTGAATTAAAAAATCTTGAAACTAATTTGTAAAGTATTGTAATAAAAAAAAGGTTGTATTCATTGTACTTGTTTATTAAATTTTTTTCAATTCTATCTTACCTATAACTACACCCCAAAGTGGGCTATGTGCACAGATGGAAAACAAGAGCCCTAAGTCTTAAAATATTACTCAATTTTATTTTTATAATGAATATTTAATTAATTAAAATGGAAGGAAAAATAAATTTGTCCCATTCAGGATATAATGTTAAATTTATTTTAAAATATAATTGTGAATAGGATATGCTTTGAAATAATTGGTATAGCTCCTAAAAATGATGAAGCATTAAAAACAGAAACAAAAGATTACACCATAGAAATCATGGAGTCAAATTGAAACAATATATCGTAACCAACCATAGGTTATACTAAAATTCTGCTCAGTCTAAAATGTGCCAGCTTGAAGCTTCTTCCCTTGGGATATTGCATCCTTAAATTTCTTTTTACCACATGTTTATATGCCATAGACAACTCTGGTTATCATAGACAGAGTTCCAGATATTCTTTGTCACCATATCACCAATTAAGCAATTTAAATTTTTCCCAATCATTTACTCTATCATTATCACATGCATAATCCCCAAATATATGTCAATTTTTACTCCATTTTATTCCATTTATTATTCTTATATTAGTTTTAAACTATTGAAAACTACTTTAGAGTTTATCTAACATCTAGACCGGTACTATCTAATAGAGTATAATCTGAGCCACATATTACTTTAAATTTTCTAATAGCCTCATTAAAGAAAAAAATGCAAAAAGCAGCTGATGTTAATTTTATTTACATGTTTAATTTAACTCAATATAACCAAAATGCTTTTACATGTACTCAATTACATTTGAATATGGAATCAAGTCAAGTATCAAAATAATTATTTATGAGAAGTTTTACATTATATTTTCATACTAAATATTTGAGATCTAGCACATATTTCATACTTAAAGTGATCTCAATTGAGAGTTTAATAGCTCTATCTAGTTATAAACCAACTGCTTTGTTAGACAGTACACATATAGACAAGTAAATGCAGAAGAAAAAAACAACCAGTAAAGTTTTGAAATAAGATAATCTTTCTGACAAGTATTATTATATAAAGAATCATAAAGAATCATATAACAGTATGCTTTAAGAGCTTTTCAGTATCAGAGTGGTATCCAAGACTAATTGGGGAAATTAACTTTGGATGGAGTAAAATATACCACCTTACCAGGTAATAACTCAAGCATTTCCTAATATAGCTATTTCTTTCATTATTATCCTTTTAAACTTAAGCTAATCCTTCCCAAACGGGCCCAAAAACACATAAGAAATTTCAGACAACATAACAGAATTGACCCCATTTTAAAATCTGATCTTCTACCATTCCCTGACCTTTTTTTCCCTATATCCAGACATCTAGCATTATAACTGTTTCTCAAACACAGCACTAAATGTTTCCTCTGGTTAAATGTGTGTTCCCACAGATGCACACAGCTCTTTATTTCAGCTTCTAGAGGATTTTTCTTCAATGTCCACTTGTCAATGGAGTCTAATCTGACCACCTTATAAAAATTTGCACTCTCGTTTTCTGTAACCACTCATCAATGTTCTCTATTTTATTTTTATTCATATATAATTCACTGCCTAAAATTATCTATGTTTATATAATTTGTTTGTTAATGTTTCTTCTCCTCTAGAATATAAGCTCTATGAGGACCAGAATTATATTCTGTTGGACTTGCTACTGTACCTAGAACAGTGCCTATAACATACTACATGAAATAAATACTGCCTGAATTGATATATCTAAATTTTAACTTACATATGTATATGCTTAAAGTAACATGGTAGAAAATTTATAACATAGACATATAGTTTTATCTGTCAATAAGCTTTTTATTTTGGTGGTATAAATAAGAATAAATTTAATATAATATTTAGAGTCATTCTCAGAAGCAAAAGCTTAATTAATTAAACATTACTGTACTTGAGACAAGTAGCTTCTTAATCATTTTAGCACTTCCTTGGTGGATAACAGTAACAGGACTTGGAAAAACTGAAATGAGCATATTGTGCCTTTTAACAGTTATAAGGGAAACTTAAAAAAAGAGTCAAAAGCATTAAAAATAAATTCAAACAGATTTTGGAAAATTTTTGAGCTAAATTTTATAGTTCCTTCTATATTACTATAAAGCAAAAGTTAAATAAAAAATACCTCAATGTTATTTTAAACTGCTAGAAATTCTTAAAGGATATTTTCTTTCTTGTTTTAACAAGCAGTGATTCATATTTTTGACAATTAAACATAACCATAAGTATCACTGTGCCTTTGAATAAGAACCTTTGAAGTTTTAGAGAAATCTAACTTTCTACTGCCTAAGTTTTAAGAAACTTTATTATGGAATTGTTTCAATAGATAATATAATAAAGTGTATAATTTCAAGGATTGAAATATAATAAAAAATTTTATTTAAAAAACTATATGAAAATTAAAAGAAACAGTAACAAAATAATTGAATTAAATGCATCCTTAACTAGCAGTTAACAGAGTAACTAAATGTATTTAAATAAGGTTTATAGATTTTATTCAGAAATGCCCTATAATAAATATAACATTATTTAAAAATGAGTTATAATTTTTGAGAACTTACTATATGCTAATTGTAATATTAAGAATGTACATTCTAGGGAAAGCTGGGATGGCTCAGCGAGTAAAGCCCTCGCCTTGAAGCCCGGAGGACTGAGGATGGAATTCCGGCCCCGGCCCATGCAGACCCACATGCTGAACTGGGGAGTGACCCCAGTTCAGTTCTTGCCAGGACCTATGTGGGAGGCTCCGGGCCCAGTTCCTGCCCTGTGCAGCCCTGTGCCCGCCTGTGGAGTAAAACTATATGGAAAACTAATGTCCACTATGGAGACTGCTCTGGGCCCTCCCCTTCTCTCTGTCTCTCTCTGTCTCTGTTTCTCTCTGTCAAAAATCAATAAAATAAATCTTAAAAAAAAAAAAAGAATGTACATTCCAAAAACTCTGAAAACAAACTTGCTCCTCCTACATTTAATTAAATGAGAACCCCATATATTTGGTTTCTCTGCCTAACCAAATTAGTCATCTCTAGTAAGAAAATAAATGGGCACTAAATAATATTATGTCCTCATTAGCCCTGTTACCTTAAAAGAAAAAAGAATACTTGCACTTGTATTTAAGGATCTTGATATGGGAAGATTATACTGGATTATCCAGGTTTTTCCTAAACCCAACCATGGTATCATCATAAAACAGAGGCAGAGGGACATTATGCATACATAAACAAGAAGGCAATATGAAGATGTAGTCAAAGATTAGAGTGATTTGGCCATCAACAAAGAATGTCGGCCCAAGCTGGAAGTGGCAAGACATGGAATCTAAGCACAAGCCAGGAATGGAAATGAAATTATCTAATAAAGACCTGTGGAAATTTTTCTTGCTAATGGTGTGAATTCCCACAATACACATAAGAGTCACAATAGATTATAGAGAATGTTATATCCACAAAAACACCACTGTCTTGGATTGAGAGGAACAGAGCTAGGACAAAATAAAGAAGGATGGTTAGATTTCCAAAATTCTACAGACAGAAAAAAGATTGATAAAATGACTAATCTGAAATATGTACTAACTTTTAGGAAAAAGGAAAGGTACATTGATGGCAGAGATATAACCCCAAAGAGTGGAGCCGGGGGTTCAAAGGCAGATGCCCAAGGCACTGGCACAAACAGCAGAGCCATGAACCCAAATAGCACAATCTAAAGCCACAGGGATTATTTCTAACCTTTAAAGCATAATGGCATGCTTCTTGTTAGATTTCAAAATTGCTTGGGACCACTGATTTTTATCTTCTTTAGCCTCCCTGAACTCTGATCTCTAGCTCTTCAGTTCATTATGATCACTGAAGTCTCTTTTTCCTTCTTCTGTTATTTTTTGTTTTTTGTTTTTTGTTTTTTTGTTTTTAACCAAACCTATACCAGCAGTCCAGAAATTGCTGAAAGCTAGGTGATGTTATAGCTAGTCTAATTTGTTTATCTTCAATATTATGAGTATGCAGAGTTCCATAAAGGAGGGACACTATGAAGAAGAGCTTCAGATGTCTGCACAGAAGCCTCCTTGAAACTTTTCTGAGTACTAGGCCACTTACTTATAAGGTGAAACTTGGTGAAGCCAGACAAAGTACAATGACAGTGCTCTCAGTTTAATAATCCCCGGAGCTCAAACACTTTGGTAGACCTTTGAGCTCTCACCAGCCAGAGTAAAGAATTTTCAGCAATAACTTGAGACATTCAATAGAGAGTCATGCGGAGTGGCACCTTGGTAACAAGACTGTATTTGTATCATCCCAGGAATAAAGGCTACTCAAGCCCACTCTAATAGGTTTTTAAAATAGTCCTTGAAGGTATTAAACTGATTCCATTACTTGGCTGTCTAACAAAATGAAACCCAAGAATTGATAAAGAACAACAAAATTCCTATACTCAAAAATGTATCAATCACTACAATTATAGTTGAAGATTTTAATATTCTTCTGTCAGTAGTTGATGAAACAACTAGATATTAAATTTGTAAGGATATAGAGAACTTGAATAACACTATCAACCCAAATGGCTTAATTGATATGTATACAATACTCCACCTAATAATGGGAGAATACACATGAAATAATTAACAATATAGATTATATGCTGGGCCATAACACAAGCCTAATAATATTTTACAAGTTCACATCATACAGAATATTATCTGAATATATTGAAATTAAAATAGAAATTCATATGTAAAGTAAAAGATATCTGGAAATTCCATAATTATTCTAAAATAATCCACAGGTAAAAAAGAGGAAGTTATAATTGGAAGTTACACAGTCTATGAAAATAAATGAAACTGAAAGTATAATAATTAATTTTAAAAATATAGTTTATCTATCTTTAACTATATAGAATTTACCAATCTTTATAATAAATCCAATATTTTATTTTGAATCTATACTCTTAAAACACAAGAATTCCTTCTACATTCGAAATCAGAAATAGGATAAAAATTCACTTGTAGTTAAAATACCCTAACACCATCATCTATTTACATCCTCTAGACAAAAGAGAGGGCAGCATATCTTCCTACAAGATTAAGAGAAAAATCACAGGGTTGAGAAACAGAACTCTTGGGTTTGAGCCTGGTCATGCCCTTTATTGACCAGCCTTGTCGTCAAATATATCTAGGTCTTATCTTTCCCTTCAGGGATACATATTGAACATATATTAATAAAATTTATTTGGAAAATGTAAGTAATCATCCATGTATTGGTTTTTATCTTACTTAGGAATACCTAAATAACCAATCAAGACTGATAGATTTATCACGAAGTTCAAACTGATGGTGAACCAATTTGGCATTTTGTCTGTGATTACCTATCAGTCATATCCAGTCAGTTGCTAGAAAAATTTAGTATATACACCTAGTCATAAGGAGGTGGAAGAAAAATAAAATACAATGAAATACCACTGTTGATGGAACCTGTGTCATTAGAGAGTAGAACTATTTAGTAAGAGGTGGAACCAAGGAGCCAATGTAGCTACTATCAGAAATTCCATCCACGGGGAAGTCGGGTGGCTCAGCATGTTAAGTGCTCAGTTTGCAGCCCTGAGGACTGAGGAGTGAATCCTAGCCACAGACCATACAAACCTATATGTTGAACTGGGGTGTACTTCCCATGTGGGAGGCCCTTAGTTCGGTTCTTGCCCCCACAGTTTGGCCCTGGCTTGAGGGGGGCGTGCCTCCCATGCAGGAAACACCCAGCCTAGTTCCTGCTCTGTGCAGGCCCCGCCCACCTGTATAGAACAAAACCATGTTGAAAAACTGATGACATACAACTATAGAAACTGCTCTGGGCCCTCCCCCTTCTCTCTGTTTCTCTGTCAAAAACAATTAAAAAAAGTAATTCCATTCAAATCAAGAGGACAAATGCCCTAAATAATTTTCTTCATCCCACCCTGTAATGTCCTACCATTGACTTCATAGACACTAGCCAGAAACCAGGTGGGAATGACAGTGTGCAGTGCTACTACCACACAAAGAAGAACATGGTAGAGATAGGTATGAATTTGAGAGCAAATAGACAAATAATCAGCACAGGTCTGAACTAAATACTTCTATCTCTAGGCTGGCCTTTTCTCAGATAATAGGCACTTCCACAAGGTGAAGATATACATTTACCAAAACAAAACTTATAATATGGCCTCAGTGGAGCCATGATTCAATCCTAGAGTCACTACTCATGAATCCCACACTCAAATCACTGGCTTTCTTGATAGGATAATTTTTTATTTAAGTTTTTTTTTTAATTGATTTTTGACAGAGAGAAACAGAGACAGAGAGAGACAGAGAGAAGGGGAGGGCCCAGAGCAGTCTCCATAGTTGACATTAGTTTTCCATATAGTTTTACTCCATAGGCGGGCACGGGGCTGCGCAGGGCAGGAACTGGGCCGGGAACCTCCCACATAGGTCCCCGCAAGAACTGAACTGGGGACACAGCCCAGTTCAGCATGTGGGTCCGCATGGGCCGGGGCCAGGATTCGATACTCGGTCCTCCAGGCTTCAAAGCAAGCGCTTTACCCACTGAGCCATCCCAGCTTTCCCTTGATAGGATAATTTTAATTTTAATTTTTACATGTTGTAAAAGCATGAGCACAGGGTGACTATATTCTTACTGACATTGAATAAAAACATTTTTCTAAATCATTTGAGCTGCTAAGATTTGTTTCCATATGCAGTAGCAGGAGTGCTTAGAGTCATTAATTGGGGCACATAAAAAAGATCCATGTGGACTAGTGTGGCAACAATAGAATAAATACGGTAATAGAAAGCAGTCATTGCATGCTTGCCATATAACGATAACATACCGAGTTCTTTGAATGTATTATCTCATTGAATTCTGAAAATTACCATTTAGTGGTCCCCAATATCATAACCATCTTACATATGAAGAAGAGAAAACTTGATTTGAAATAACTCATGCAACTTCTGACAGCTAGCAAATACAAAAACCTGACTGGAAGCAGTTTGGTTAAGATGCTGGCAACTACCTAAACTGCCATCAGAGAGCCACAAGTGACCTTTCAAGACACTGGAAGTGCTATTACACAAAACCAGTAGAAGTTAAGCTTTTCACGTAAGTGTCTGGGTCAGCTGATAATTAAGCTATTTTGTTTGACTGACTCATTTCATATTTCCTGTATTGAACCACGTAAGAAAACAAAAAGCAACGTTCATTGTAAATAACAGGTAAATACATTGTAAATATTAGTGGTAGAAGAATTACTCTATTTCTTTTATTATACATTATGTTAATGCATTATAATCTATTCAATTACAATTAATTATGCCATTACTCATACAAAGTAAAACTATGTTCTAGGAAGGAGTTAAATGGCATGTTGTCTCCATTACACCTGCTTCATTCCAAATCATTTTTCCTTTGTGAAATATACATCCATTGAAGTATCCTTATATATAGGTTACATGCTGCATAGAAAACAAAAATTTCATAAAATAAATTAAGAATTAGTTATATAGATATTATTCAAAAGTTACTTCAATAGAATGAAAGACTTGAAAAAAATAATTTTCTCAGAAGTTGACTTAATGTTTATGACAAAGTGTGCTTTATTACAAATAATGTTTTATTACAAAATAAGAAAGTATATATTTTCTTAAAAAGAATAGGTACCATGGGAATACAATGGCAGAAAATAATTTATTGTTTAGATGGGGTCAGCAATCTATGGCACTTTGCCTGTTTTTATGCAGCTCATGAATTAGGAATGGTTTTTAAATTTTTAAATGGTTGAAATAATCAACAGAAGAAAATATTCCATGACACATGAAAATTTTATGAAATTCAAATTTTAATGTGCATAAATAAGACTTTTATTGAATACAGACATCCCCATTGATTTTGCATTGTCTATGGCTACTCTCATGTTGCAATTGCAGAGTTGCGCAATGTGACTGAAATGAAATGGCCTCAGAGCCTAAACTATTTACTACCTGGCCCTACACAGAAAAATTTCCCAATCCCTGGTATAGATAATTGAACCAAACAAATAATGCCCTCCACAAAATAACTATAACTACATATCATAATTTTTATAGCTTTTCTCTTTAGAGCCTTCCCCACTCCTCTGTTTCAGTTCTTTCTGTAACCTTCAATGAATCACTAATGACTTTAGGGAAAAGGTTAAATTCTGTAGCCAAAACTCCTAAACCAGCACAAGCCAGACTTCCCAAGTGTTGCTCCCATGCCATTCACTATCAACTCCTGAAAATTTTGCTCCTCATCATTGTTACAAATGGGTTTTCATTCTATTCATGCTCCTGCAAAGGTCACTCTCTGCCCACCATCCTTGATTCAAATTCTGTCCTTTCTATTGAATTGTATTTTACTCTGGATCAGAATTACATCTCTCCACGTTTATTTTTTGGCACTTTTCATAGGTGGCATTCTGCCATGTATCATGGGGGTCTCATTTTTTCCTTTCTTTCTTTTCTTTTTCTTTTCACTTTTTTTTTTTTGCATTATGAATCTAAATGTTAATATTCTGTAATTATTTCACTTCTTTTAAAATATGTACCACTAAGCTCCTAATTATTGCATCTCTCTTCTATAATTAGGGGATTGCTTTTTATAACTTTAGTCTGCCACTGTACTTCTCAAGTTTTAAGTGCTTGATTTATTTTTACTGTATCTAGAATATTCTGAAACATTATCTATCAGTGATATAGAAATCAACGCATATTTAGAAATCATTTCTACATACATGAACTATTTTTGTGTCTCTAAGCATGTAAATTCTTTGTCTGAAATTCATGAAAGATCTATGAGAAACTGGAGGGCAGGGAGAGGGAGAAAGAAAGCAAGGGAGAGACAGAGAAGAAAGAGAAAAGACAGTGAGAATTTGAAAGCAACACCAGCAAATACCAACAAAGCTCCTGGTCTGACATCTGCATTCCAGCCCCAGCCTCCATATCTCTGCTGAATGAAATGGTGGATGCAGTGCTGTGGCCATCTGTACCAATTAACTGAACACTAATGTTCCTGCTGCAGCTGATTGCTGAGACCTCTGCAGTAAGATAAAAGGCCTGGAAACGCTATTTGGCATTTTTTGGGAAGGGGTAGAAAATATTAATCAAGGCTATAACATTAGAGCTCATTCCATTCAAAGCAATAGAGAGACATTAAGATAGCAAATATGTTCAACTAAAGAATAAAGGGGTTGGTGGTGCATCAGGTATGTATAATTATGAACAGTTGTTTCCTTCATAATTGGATGAGTGAGAAAAGCTCTTTAGCTGTAAGCATCCAACTGGCAGGGTCAAAAGTGTTCACCGAGTACACTGATGTCTGATTAACAGCCTTCACACCAATAACTTTGGTATGTCCAAAAGTACTCACCTCTAGACTTTCAATAATAAAATCAAACCAGACTTATATTATGAGAAGTGGAAAATGAAGATGGTGACTTTTTCCTTAAAATCTATGACAAATTTAAATCAGCTAATTAAGCCCCCCCCCAAAAAAAGATCATCTTGTGTTTTTTCCTGAAGCTACATATTTCTAAATTTGTATCTACTAATACAGTCCACATGAAAATGCTTACTTTTGTTTTGGTTGCAATGGATTAAGAGTTATGTATATTTGTAAAACAATATTTTATTTACTTCAATATGGAGAGCTGTCAGAATATCATGTATAAGCTGATATAAATTATACTTTGGTATCATGGAAGCAACAATGGCCAATGAAGCAATCGCCTTTGGAAACAAGATGGAGACTAGTGTTCCAGGGAGGGCAGCGGTATTTCATAGTCCCATAGACGGGTGTTCATTTTCTCTGAATATCTGGCTACCCCTACAATTTCATACAGTCCACTGTGTAGCACGAAGGTGCCTATGTCATCCATCCCACATTGTTTTTGGTTTTTTTATATTCACATTTTGTAATAAACTAAGTAATTTTATCTATAAAAAATCAATCATACAGTAGGGAAAACTGCAACTTTCAATTGTAGAATGAAAGCATTTCTTCAGAAGCACAGCTACATTGAAAAAACTAGGTTAAGATTTCACTTACTTCTTAGATAATACACTGCGGCATAATCAGCAGGGAATTTATGTCTACCAGGGTATAGTTATAGTGATAGATATAGATACTGCAATCTGGGGTTTTTTTGGGTGATTTTTTTTTCCTAATTTTTCTGTCATTCAAAATATTTGTATGAAGATTAAGGGAAAAAAGATGATATTTCAGTATGAGTGAGGGTGAGATATAAAATTAAAATCAACCTTATTCCCCAGTTGACTGTTTTCTACGTTCTTGCCTTTGTGTCTATGAATTTCAATACTGTGTTAAGAACAACTATGTTGTGCTATGATAATAGAAGCTTTCAAAATACCATGGACTAGAACATGAGCTGAGCCTCCATGTTTTATGATGCTATTTCCCCAGGCTGCTAGCTTACTTCACCTCATCTCGCCCCAGCTTTAGCAACAGAAGAAAATATTAAGAGTTCCATCATTGCCTGAGAGGTAAAATACATCTTTGAAGGCTCCATAAAGGCAGGAATGGAAATATTATAAAACTTCACCAGGGAATTAAAAACACATTCCATATTTGTTTTGCAGGATGACAAGTAAATGCCTGAGAGTCTGTTCAGACAGTAAGTTTCAACAAAACCTCACTATGCAATAGTTTCAGACGAAATCAGAAAGTCATTATTTTTCCTACTCTCAATTTGTAAAGCAAAAAAAAATGTGACATACAAGCATAAAGAATATAGCCAAATCTAAAACTAAATTATTAGTGTATAGTCTTCAGTATTTGATCTAATAAATACAAGTCTCCTTGACCAGTATGTGTAATAAAATCCTATGTGAGAAGTTATAAAACAACATGGATAGTTGGTTTCCGGCATCAATATCTTAAAACCACTAAAATTAGTACTTAGTTTTCGATTTCACACTAAACTTTAAAGTTTTAAAATTGGAACATTTTCTGCCATACTATAAGGTTCATGAAGGTAAATACAGTTTTGCATTTGTCACTGATAAAGATGAGTGAGTACCCGAAACAGTTCATGATACAGAGCAAATGCCCCCAAATATATATTTTAATAAAATAGTAATTATTTTCAGAAGTAAACATGACAAAAAGATAGCATATTTAGAATTTCTGTGCTTTCAACCCATTTTTTTTCACTTTAAAAAACAAATCCTGACAGTTTATTTTCAATAATTTTTGTTATTGGTCATATTTTGTAGTATTACAGTTCTTAAATTGGTGATCTGCTGTTATGGATTGTGTCCCCTATAAATTCATATGTTGAAGTCTTAACTCCCAGCACCTCAGAATGTGACCTTACTGAGAGATAGGGTCTTAACATAGTCAATCAAATAGAACTGTCATTAGGATAAGCTTTAATTTAATACAGCCAGTGTTCTTAGAAAAAGGGCAGACATGCACGTAGAGAGAAGGCCATGTGAAAATTAAAACCGTGACCAACGTGATGTTTGTACAAGCCAAGTAATATCAAGGATAACCAGTAAACCACAAGAAATGAGTGGGGATGCATAAAACACATTCTCCCTCACAGCCCTCAGAAAGAATCAACTCTGCTGAAACCTTGATCTTGAACTTCTATTCTAAGGAATTGCCAGGCAATAAAGTTCTGTTGAGTAAGCCACCCACTTTTATGGCACATTGTTACCGCAGACCTAGCAAACTAATATATCTGCATAATGTTTGTTTAATGGTCCTTTCACAGGACCTACGATAATAACTCATAGAATGTCATAAAATTTACATTATTTTATTTAAAGAGAAAATATAATTTATTAAAAAAACACTGTTATCCTTATCAAAACATAAACCTTAAAAATTGAATTTTTTTCATATTTAATGAAGATGTTTTCAACTTTAGAAAGTTCTCCGATTCATTTTTGAGACCTTTAGTATATAAATATATTTTTCAGTTTTAAATGAATATAAGTTTATATATCAAATTTACATGTAAAAGAGAAGATATGTTTTAAGATTACTTCAAAAATTCTCTGGTTAGTTATGGAAGTCTAGCTACTAGGTAAAAAGCCTACTACTGAGCTTAATTTTTTCATTTACCATGGGCTCATTTAGCCAAATAAGAGTCTCCTGTAAAATGGGGGGAGGGGGGATAATACAAACAAAATAAATGTAATATAAAATAAAGTGAAAGATAACTATATGTTACATTTATAAAGGATATTACAATAAAAAATAACATTTTTTAAATCTTCCAATCCTCACAACAACTCTATTGTGCAGTATCTTAGGCATTATTTTCATTAATTGACTAAGACATGGAAGAACTGAGTTATTTGTGGTATGGAACAGAATTTTGAAAGAACCAAGGCAAAATGTAATAAATACTTTGTCCTGTTTTTGGAATTATTATTATATACTGTTATTTTGCATAACACTCTATGAAAATAATCACCCAAGTACTTCAAATAAAACCCTACCCTAAAATCTTTTAATGGGACTTGGCAGAGATGTGTCTTCACTTCTAGCTTTGTTTAAATTTTAAACTCTTCAAATTAACTATAATTGGAAAAGGTTTGCTTACTTTGCTCAAAGATCTCACAAGCTCAGCACAATCTTTTTACAACACAAGACTTTAACTTTCTGCCTTCCTTTCTGCCTCTGCTATGCAATGTTCCAATAATGTTATTTAACTTTTAAACTGTCTCTTTTTTAACCCCTTATCTTTTTTGTGTATGTGTCTAGGTACTTCACCCATGGTCAGTAAAACTTGCCTAGAAATCTGTAGCTGTGATTACTCACAATTTAAATGTCAAATTCAGGGCATGTAACAACCTTGAGTGAGAGTAAGATTATGTCAAATAAATGATTAACCACTTATAAAGTTGAAGTAAAAAATTAAACTGCATGCTTTCAGAAATTTTATTTTATTTTAAAAGAGTTTATATTTGCAAATACTCTTTCATTGTCATTAATAACTTTGAGAAATATACGGGAATTTAATCCAGATTATGTATCAGAGTTAATAGTTAAGTGTTTATTGTTCAAAAACATATCCCTAAATATTTATTGTCATTTGTTTTTCAAAGATTTGAAGTTATGGCTCATATTTGCCTTTTAAGTGGTATTATTTAATACTTAAATACAAAACTGTACATAAACAAGGACAATATAATGTTTGTGGTAATGTTTTGTTTTATAGTAACCATCTCTTGTAATGACAATTTGGATTTTCTTTCAACTCAATTGAAACAGAAAGCTAATTTGCCAAAGTAGGTTTAAATTGAACCATACTTTTCAATAACCTACTGCAATAAGTGAATGTACTAATGAACACAGAATACTCTAGCATGCTCAGTTATGGTCTTCTACACCAATGAAAAGTAATTTTTCTCCTAAATCAAAAATACATAAATGAAATACTATACAGAAGTTCATGCTCAGTCACTGACACCAATATAACTGTGACTGGCAATACAAATAGCTATTCTAGTGATAAAGAAGTCCGTGGATAACCTTGTAGCATTTTTATTAGTATAAAAATAGCTACTAAATACCCATTTGTGCTTTAGGTGAACACTGATTGGAAAAATAGATCCCAATAGCTTCGAGGATTTCTCCATGCTGCCCTACCTACATAGCATGAGTGACACTGGTCACAGCGGACTGGTGACCTCAGCACCATATCTGCATAAACCTTTAGATTATTGTGGGGTTATCATGTCTTTGTTTTCATTTTACCTGATACTCCATCACAGAAATACAGAAAGATCTCAGAATTGCCTTTCTTTCTTCTGTATCACTTCCCGACATTAATGCTTCCCATGTACAAAGAACTTATTTTATATTTAAAATTTGTGAGCATATGCAATACGTATTAGAGGTCAATACATAACAGAATCAAAAGTAGAAACAGAAGAACAGAAATGTCAAATTAAAAAAATCTGTTTATGTACCAC
The DNA here is from genome assembly GCA_004027555.1 of Craseonycteris thonglongyai. Classification (NCBI taxonomy): domain Eukaryota; kingdom Metazoa; phylum Chordata; class Mammalia; order Chiroptera; family Craseonycteridae; genus Craseonycteris; species Craseonycteris thonglongyai. The sequence continues at coordinate 29,390 of PVKE010017847.1, forward strand.
AAGATATTGGAAAATGTATTCACATTTCTAAACTTACCCATTGTAAACTCCTAACACTACCCTGAATAGATAATTCCTTACAGTTTTAGTGATTACCATAAATTTATCAAAGTAAATGAATACATTCTCTAGCAAAGAATAATGTTTAATTAGGAGTCCTTCACTCTGGGAATATTCCCAATTCACTGTAAAGAGAATTTCCTGCCTTCAAATGCAATACTGCTTTGATGTTCAGCAAGCTAGTTTCTCTCATATTAATGCTAATGAATTTGAGATCAGCTGCACCTGGAAAATCAATAAAAAGCATAAATGCATTTGAATGAGAGGACTACAAGAACACTGTGCCATATGAAATATCTAAAGAAACTGTCTAAAGATGAGAATATGTCAGCAGTAAACTTGTCCTGAAGAAAGTAGGCATTCATAGTCTCATTGTTTTTGTTATTAATGCTACTAATTACAATATTATAATCTTTCTTTGAATATTATAGAACCCATATACAATATATACTTCACAAATCATAAGAGGTTTGCAAAATCAGATAACTGCAAACAAACTCAGTAGAAAACCAGAGATTTCTACTTTGGGCTAAAACTCAGGACTACATTTACTGTTTCTGAATTATTTTCTTATATAGCTTTCTTAGCACTAAGAGTGCAGTGGCAATATCTGTTTGCTAACCTCTGCATTCAATGTGTAATTAAAAACCTAATTTAGAATCTTTATTCAATAAACTTATTTCTTAAATCAGATGAAATTTGATAGTACATAATAACAAAATGTCTCAATAAATAAATAAACTTTGAATCAGTTAAAAAGTCACACACTGATTATTCTTAGTTTTATTTAATGTCTTTAATGTTACT
>PVKE010017848.1:0-30256 GCA_004027555.1 Craseonycteris thonglongyai
TTTTTTTATGTTTTCTTTTATGTTTTTTTAAATGATTTTATTATACATGTGTTTTTTATTTACTTTGTATTACGTTTTGTATATATGTTTCTCTGTGTGTATATAATTTGTACAGTAAATTTATTATTTTAAAACTATTTTTGTTTATTATTTTTTATACTTGTTCAATAATAAATATCCTTAGAAATAGCTGGTGCCCACTGCCCTACCGATATTTTAGAATGCGCCCTAGGGTATATAAAGGTTGGGAACCCCTGCTCTACTCCATACACTTGCTCATATCTCTTCATAGTTAAAAGCTGAGCCCCTGGAGAAGTAGAGAACAGCGGGAGAGGGGGCTGTCAGCTCCTGAAAAGGGTCAGATGCCATGTCGGAGCTCTGCACGTGCCATTTCCTTCGATCGCTCATGGCCTGAGAGGAGGAATTATTATTCCATTGCACAGATGAGGACATGGAGGCTCAGAGACTTCAGTAACTAACATAAGCGCAGATACTTAGCAAGTGGTTGGAGCCCAGACTCAGACCCTCATCCCATGCCCTTCTCGCTGCGTTACAACGGCCACGTGAGAACTGGTGGCTGCCCCAGAGAAGGGTCCAGTCTTCCCATCCACTGGGTCTGCCTGTGAGAAGAATGGCAAGGAAGGAATAGGCTGGTCCAGGACAATGGCAATAAAGGAGGTGGCTGTGAGTGGCCAGCTTGAGAGGGACACTGGATGACACTTATATCTTAAATCCAGGATGCATATGTTATTATAAGTACTTCCTTTTTCAGACTAAGAGCACTTAGCTCCAGAGACGCTAACACCTGAGAGTGCTAAGACTTGCCACCAGGCCCCTTTCTGTTAGGAGTGCTCCAGCGAGCAGGACAGACAGACGAGCAGAAGTCGTTACACAGAAGCCTGTATGGGACACGGGCTGTGTTAGAAATACAAATTGATACGGTGATGGAAGGAGAGCTGACTGGTGGTGAGCACATAATGCAACGCAAATGCGATGTCATGTAGAGTTGTACACCTGGACCCTATGCAATTGTTACCAACCACAGGCACCTCAATAAATTTAACAAAAAGAGAAAAATAAATATGAACCACAATCACGATTGGACAGCAGAGGTAGACGCTGCTTCTGAATGGAGAGTGCTGGAATGTGCTGGCCCCTGAGGGCCAGCGCAGGTCTTACTCATCTTGACATCTGCGTCATGTGTCTAGCTCAGTGCCTAGAACACAGCAAAGCGCTGACAACCTGTTTATTCATTTAGTTAGTTACTTATTTATTTTAAAGATTTATTTATTGTTTTTAACAGAGATAGGAGAGAGACAGAGACAGAAAGAGACAGAGAGAAGGGGGAGAGCCCAGAGCCATCTCCACAGTTGTATGTCATCCATTTTCAACATGGTTTTGTTCCACACAGTGGGGTGTGGGCCACGCAGGGTGGGCTGGGCTGGGGACTTCCTACATAGGAAGCACGCCCCAGTTCAGCATGTGGGTCTGCACGAGCTGGGGCCATGATTCAATCCTCGGTCCCCAGGGTTGCAAAGTGAACACTTAACCCACTGAACCTTCCCAGCTTCCCCTAAACTGTTCCTTAAATCATGCAGAATAAGACACCATGTGATAAGTACTCCTCACATAAGCTTAGGAAGACCATCCCTCATCAGCTTTATGACAACCCACCCATCAACCCAAGGCTGACAAAACCAGGCAATCAATTGATACATCAATCAGCAGATGGTAATTCAAGGCCTATCGTGTGTTGGTCACCCCACTAGGAGTTTGGGCTAAAAGAGCAGAACAGATTTGGTTCTGTCCCTGACGGTCTGTAGGCTAGGCAGAATGGAGGGAAGGGAAGACAGACGTGTAAAGGAAACATTTGCTCTATGAGGCTGCAAGAGCTGTGACTGCCTGGCCTCAGAGACAAAGTCTGATGATGTTGTGTATCACCTGTGAGGGTGCAACCCTACTCCCACAGAACCATCTCAAACCTGTTCCCTCCCCGGGGTCCCAGAACCTGAGGTGCAGAGGTCAGCCCCCACTCAGGAAAGGGCCGGAGGCTTTATCTGCTCATCCCTAGATCCTTGCTTCTTTTCCACTGAAGGAGTTGATATGGGAATCTGGGGGCCACGGCATGGAGTTCAGTTATGTTCACAGCTTCCTCAGCTAGTCAGACTGAGTACCCCTCCAAACCCCATGGGCATCTAGAAGCAGCCCAGGAAATTTGCCAGAAGGTCCAGTTCTTGGGAGTTATTTCCGCCTTTCCTGCCGAGGGCCAGCTATGAAGGGGAGGGAGGGAGGGATCTGCCAAGGAAATGACAAGATATTAATTAAGGCATCTGAAAGCCTTCGAAGAGATTGTCTTGCTGTTAAACAGAAGAGACGGGCAGTTGGGAGTTGATTTGGGGAAGGAGTGGGAAAGGAAGCTGGGAAAGATGTTAATATCTTCTAAGAGTATTCTAGTCCTGATTGCCCAGCCCATGTGGCAGAGGTGAGACACTACCTGTGGGCTCAGCCATGTGCCAGGCACTAGTCTGAGGTTAGGAGTGCAGTGACCAAGTAAGGAAGGGAGGGGTTGACCTCAGCTTGTCCCCAAAGCACCTCTTGTTCATCACCCAGTCTTAGTATTTCAGCATTTCATTGTTCCCCAAGCCTGCGTCTCTGACATTGCTAACCTTGGTCCTTGTGCTACCCTCCTCCCCAGGAGTAAGGATCCTATTCCTGAACCTGAGGCCAACTCCCTACTCACCCTGCTGACATTTTGTGTCCTCAACCAATACTACCTGCCCCTGGATGCATTGATTCAACATCAGTTGTGGTTTAAGGGTGATACAATACAGTTCTGACTGTCACTGAGCTCACATTCTATATACAAGAGGGACTCCTGCCCCCCCCCAAAGAAACCTGAAATTATCTTCTGGAGGTGGACCTCTTATAGTACAGGCTTACCTCTCTAGGAACCCATCTGCATCCATGGACCAGCTGGTGTTTTGAGAGGCTGCGTTCAGCTTCAGTGAATTTTGAGGGGGAGACTCTTTAACGTGTTTGCCCATTTCATGATGGGTAATTCACATGAACAATGTGCAGTATGACAATGCATCTGCCCACATTGCGCTAAATGTTCAGCCATTTTTAACCCAAAAAAATAGAAGAAAAAAACAAAAATGAATGACTCCACCCTTCCTATTCACCGGATCTAGCCCAGAGCAACATTTTTTTGTTTGTTGGTTTCCCTCGATGAAAAAGGTCCTCAAAGGGAAACATGGAAGAGGTGATGTGGAACATGATGTGGAAGAGGTGAAACAAAAAAAATGGCAGAAGCACTAAAAGGCATCAAAATCAAAGAGTTCAAAAGCTGTTTTGAGCAGTGGAAAAAGTGAAAGTGACAGAAGTTGAAACATGTAAGAATAAATACACAACTTTTTATAAATAAATTCCAGGGTTTGGGGGGTTCCCCTTGTCCATAGAAGCTAAATGCCGTTATGTACGTTTTATGTTGGATAGGGGTGAATGGGGCCTGGAACAAGCCCTCACGGTACTCGCTGAGCATGCTCTGGTGTGGGGCTGTAGCCACCTGCAGATTTTCTTCCTACAAAGATGCCTTTAGTTTGCCAAGCCACTGCCCACTAAGTCTGCTGGGAGGATCAATTTTGATAACTCATACAATGGCCCCAACTATACTTGGAATGAGACCCAGTGTATAAAAATAATGAGACCATCACTTGTGATACATGCAAAATGGAATCATATACAAAACTTTATGGGAACACAGAGAAACAAGGAAGTAGTTCAGCCTCAGGGAGTAAAGCACGGCTTTAGAGCAGAAATAATGATATGAACAGCTCCTGTTTATTGAGTACCTACTACCTGCTAGGCACTCATCATGCATCATTTCTTCTTCACAACAATCTTACAAGATGAACATTATTATTCACTGTGTCTAATGAAGAAGCTGAGGTTAACTGCAGCTTCACAGAGCGGCTAACTCAAGGTCACACAACTAACATCTGACTGACTGGATATTCAAAGCCAAGCCTGTGTGACATTGAAGTCCATGGTCATGCCAACACACTATGATGCCTCAAGGGAGTTGGGCCTTGGTGGACAGGTAGGAAATTGATGAAAAACACCAAGATGGAAAGAATGACAGGCAGAGAGAACTGTGTGGACAGACATGGAGTCTGAGATGTATGACAAGTTTAAGGAACATGAATGGTGTGAGGTGACCAAATCATAGGTTAAAGGCAAGTCAGTAGCTCGAGGTGATACTGACAAGGCAGGAGTGAGCCAGGCCGTGAAGATCACTGGAAGGAGTTCGGATTATTGTAGTTTAAAGATGGTAGGGAGCTGCAGGAGTTCTTCAGCAAGGAAATAAGGTTACACTAGAAATAGTCTCTAGGACAGTGGTTCTCAAAGTGGGGTACCTGAGCCAGCAGCACCAGCATCCCCTAGGAGTTGTCAGAAACCTACATTCTGGGGGCCCATCCAGACCTAATGAAGCAGAAACTGGAATGGAGCCCAGGAACTTGCATTTTAACTGGCCCCCAAGTGATTCTTTTTTAAGATTTATTTTTATTGTTTTTGACAGAGAAAGAGAAAGAGAAAGAGAGAGATACAGAGACAGAGAGAAGGGGGAGGGCCCAGAACAGTCTCCATAGTTGCACATCATTGGTTTTTCCACATAGTTTGATTCCACAGGTGGGCACAGGGCTGTGTAGGACAGGAACTGGGCCGGGGTCTCACCCTGGTGAGAACTGAACTGGGGGCACTCCCCGGTTCAGCATATGGGTCCGCACGGGCCAGGGCCAGGATTCGATCCTCAGTCCCCAGGGCTGCAAAGTGAGGGCCTAGCCCACTGAGCCATCCAGGCTTCCCCAACCCAGGTGATTCTGATGCATATTTAAGTTTGAAAACCACTGGTGCCCATGCAGTTTAATGGGTGGATGGTGTGGGGACAACTGGAAGCAACAAGACTAGTGCAGGAGCTACTGAATAAATCAAATGAAGACTTGAGCAGTGGTGGCAGCATTAAGATTGGAGTGGCAGGGGAAGCTGGGATGGCTCAGCGGGCTGAGCTCCTGCTTTGTAGCCCCAGGGTCTAAGGATCGAATCCAGGCCCCAGCCTGTGGGGATCCACATGCTGAACTGGGGTGTGCCCCCAGTTCAGTTCTTGCTGGTGCCCATGCGGGAGGCCCCTGGCCTGGTTCCTGCCCTGAGTAGACCCATGCCCACCTGTGGAGTGAAACCATATTGAAAACTGATGATGTACAACTATGGAGACTGCTCTGGGCCCTCCTGCTTTTCTCTGTCCCTGTCTGTGTGTATTTCTCTCTCTCTCTCTCTCTCTCTCCTCTCTCTCCCCCTCTCTCTCTCTGTCAAATAAACAACAAAATAAATCTAAAAAAAAAACCAAAAAACAGATTTGAGTGGTACTAATGGATTCAATGGGCATTTCATGGATGGAGCTTGCTTATTAAATGGGGAGGGGCAGAACAGGGAGGGAGAGGGAAGGCTCCAGGCTAACTCCCTGTCTTGGTTAGGTGAGTTGCTGGTAAACTCATGAACTGAGAAACAGCACATGGAGACGAGTAGCTCTAGACGGCAAAGATGAGGCACCCGTGGCATGGATCTGAAGAGCCAGCATGGCTATGAGGGAGAGAGTACAGTGAGTCGTGGGTAAGGATGGCCAGCGAGGGGGCCCAGTGGGGCCTGAGCTCCTTGGGCGTCTCAGGGTACAGGTGCTAGTGAGATGGGAGGACTAGCTGTGCTCCTCGCACCCCTCCTCGCCCTGCTGGCCACCCAGGGGCAGACCCCTGCTCTGCTGCATATCAGCCGTGTGGGCTTGGCCAAATCACCCAGTGTTTCTGACCCCCATGTCTTCATCCTGAAAATGGAAGGAGAGCCCTCTCCCCAGGTTATTGGGAGAGAAATTGGTGTCTAGAGATTAGGAAGGCAAAACTGATCAACACGAAGCTGAAGCACACGTGTCCTGTTGTGCTTCTGCCGTGCGTGGGGAGGTCCAGCAGCCTTTCAAAGGTTATAAGCAACAGCGCCGGCCTGATATGCTGCCCTAACCCCCTCTCTTCTTACCTTCTGCAGGAAAATTAGATCTGAAGAACTGATCAAGAGCCCACAAAGCCCCGCATCTTCCATCTCCTGACCCTTATCCGGTGCAGCATCCTTACCAGGTTTTTTGGTGCCTTGAGCATAGTGTGCTCACCTCCAGCCTATGGGCATTACCTTTATTTCTGTCAAAATCTTGTTCCCCCAAGTCTCCAATCTAGTGTTTTTATCCCTTATCTACATCTAAGCCAGACATCACCTCTTCTGAAAAGCATTCTTTCTTGGCAACTCGAAGTAACCTGCATCCTCTCTCCTTGTCACTCTCTACCACATTACTTTGCTGTATTGTCTTCAAAGAAATCATTACCATCTATAATCATTCTGCTTATTATAAGACTATTTGTTTATTGCTCATCTCCCTTCACCAGAATGTAAGTTCTCTGAGATCAGGAACTACGTCTGGCTTGTTCATCTTTATACTGGTAGCACCTGGAACAGGCCCCAGCATACAACAGCATTTAGTAATTGTGGGATGGATGGATGGATGGATGGATGGATGGATGGATGGATGGATGGATGGATGGATGCATGGATGCATGGATAAGTGGATGGATGGATAAGTGAATGGGTGAGTGGATGGGATGCCATATAGCCCTTGACCCCAAGGATCTTAGAGCCTGGACAGAACAACCCAATGCTGAGAATCAGTTGCGGGTGTCCAGATGATCACTTCGACTGGTAAAAGGGAAAGCACACCAGTACCCCACATGTCCTGGTGCATTTAGCAGGTTGGAGGTGTAGGAGACATTTTCCCTGGGCTGCCTTCCCCCTGCAGCCATGGGGACTGCCCACACTTCCTGTAAATTACTGCTTCCTCTTCCTGGGCTCTGCCTTCCCCAGCTCCCCGCAGCTGGGCTTTCAGCTGTATGCTCAACCCAACCCACTTCTCACGCCAATATTGTCTTGAGAAAAAAATTAAGCAGCCTCACTCCTCTTTTCTCTGCTCATGGGTTGGAAATCTCCGGGATTAGTTGTCTGATGCTAAAATTGACCTCCAGGCTTCTGATTGGTTCCTAAGTCACAGCCCCACCTCAGTTTGCTCTTTAAACTATTAATAGTTGCCTAGCTGGCTGTCTTGTGAGCCCCCTACCACACACACACACACTTATTCCCCAGTTGTCTTTGGAATAAACCTTCTTCCGCTGTGCTCACTGGCTTTCTTTCCCTGAGTGTGTGTGTTGATGGGGAGGGGTGAGAGCAGCCTGAACATCATGGAGCAGGTACCCAGATCACCTATCTGGACTTCCGAGTCACCTCACCCAAGACTCCCATGTGCTATGCTTAACCCCTGTAGCTCCCTATGCTGACCTTTTGCCTATCTAGGCTGGAAATTGCTCTAAAGTAGTAATGAACTCCTTTGGTGAGGGCTTAGCATGTGCCAGATGCAGTGCTAATAATTGCTTTGCAAATATTATCTCATTTAATCTTTCTAGAACCTTACAGGAAAGAGTATTATCCCCCCCCCCCCATTTTATAGACCAGCAGCCTGTGGCTCTGAGTTTAATTCATCCAAGGTCACGTGGCTGAGAAGTGGTAAAAGCAGGCTCTGAGCTCAAATCGGTCCACAATATGTTCTGCTAACTACTGTGTAGAACACACACATACCACACTTTGCTTTCCAAGCAGCACCTCAGTCATCACATCCTGCTACCGTGGCTTCGTGCCCTGCCCCAGCAGGTAGGCCTGGCTCCTCCCTTGCCTTCCTATGAAGAAATACGAGTAGCCCTGCTTCAAAGAATCCAAATATGACAGTTCCCCCTGCCTTCTGGCCATCCCTCACTCACAGAAATGAATTTGCACCAGAAGGTCTTATGGTGTTTAACTTGCTTGTTGCCATGGCTTGGCCTTGCTGTTTCACAGTTCCTGGCCAGAATTACATGCTTTGGGGGGCTTATCACAGACTATTTTTCTTGACATCCTATAGCTTGTCAAAAGCAACTGACACCCCGCTATTTGGCAGCGTGAGCGCCAGGCTGGGCTCAGCCATGCTACTGGCAGTGTTGGCAGCCACAGAGGCAGCCATCTGGGAGCCCTGTTCTGCTCTGCCCTGTCCAGAACCTATGGAATTGTTCCTTATCTTCCACAGCCCTTGAATATGCTCCCTTGCTTAATGACAGACTCCTGCTCTAGTTGTGTCTACATCTGCAATTTAGACACCAAAGCAAAAGCCTAGATCCTTTTAAATGTCAGCATTCGGTCCACTCAATGAATTTGAACTACTCAGAAAGATACTGTCAACTCTTGCCAAATGGGTCTCTTGTCCAAATCCAGTACACATCCTGAGCAGGACTGCCATCCTGGATGGCAGACTGGGGTTCTGGCTGGCTAGGGAGTGGGGTACAGGCAGGGCATCAAAACACAGGCTAGGTGTGGTCAGTAAGCACAGCAAGTGGTAATCTGCTGTCAGTCTAGCCAGCAGTGAAGGCGGAGTCAGTAGGAGGGAAGGGCCTTCAGGAAACCCCACCAGGCAGGACAGTGCTGCCCAAAGCTGAGGCCAAGTCTTAAGGGCTTCAAGGGCATGGGTGACAGGGGACAGAAGCAGGTTGCCAGAAGCAGGAACAGCATAATAACAGTAGCAGTGGATGTGAACTCTGTGCCAGGCCTTTACATGAACTCACTAAACTGGGGGTCTCCAACCTTGTGGCTTCCCTGGGCCACATTGGAAGAAGCAGAATTGTCTTGGGCCACACATCAAATACACTAACACTAACGATGATGAGCTTAAAAAAATAGTCCCCCCAAAATCTCACAATGTTTTAAGAAAGTTTACGAATTTGTGTTGGGCTGAATTCAAAGCCGTCCTGTGGCCCACGGACCGTGGGTTACTTACAACAACCCATGAAATAGAAACTGTTACCATGCATACTTTACTCATGAGAAAACAAATTCAGAAAGGTTCAGTATCAAGCCCAAGGTCACACAGCTAGCAAGGAGCAGACTTAAGCCCAGGGTCCTCTGACAGCTCTCTATTGCAAAACACCATGAGAGCCTCTCCACCAAACTCCCTCCCGCTTCTCTGGGTTTTAGGAGCCATCGCAGGTGGGGGCTGGCACTTCCTGGGCATGACTGCTGCTCCCAGGAGGCTTCGCCTGGTGTTCACAGCAGGCACGGAGCTGGGCCCCTGGGAAACTTCAGTCTGTTCAGCTGTTTGGACCAGAGGAGGGGTCTGGACTCTTTTCCATCTGGATGCAAATGCAAATCTAGTTCAAGCAGCCAGCTGTCCCCTTTGGCCTTTCCTAAATGAAAAGCCACCAGATGTTTAAACAGTGACACACAGGAACCTCCAAGCCTGAGCTTGTGTGTCTTCCGGGTGGGGAATGACCAGACCGCGGGACAGTGAATGCAGTCACTGCGCCCTGTCGTGTAACTTCTAGGCTTTCCTCCCCTATGGAGTCAGCAAGGTGCTCAGTGTTGGGCCTGAAGGTGGCCTTTCTCCCTTCCACTGGGCAAATCGCTTACCATTTTAAAAACTGCTTTCTTAAAATACACATATATAACTGTGTTGGTTTGGTAAATTACTACAAAGGGGACATACCTATGCAATCACCACCCAGGTCAAGAAATACACCATTACCAGTACCCTGAAGACCCCGGTCCCCATCCCCCCAACGTGTCCCCTATCACTGTCTACACACCCCCTGTCTTCCTCAAAGATAACCATTCTCCAGAACTTGATACCAACTGAGCTTTGCTGAGGGCCATTCTCCTCTCCCTAACCGGCTCCTGCTGCCCCTGCTTGTTGTGGGGCTGGAGTGAGGGCTGTGAAGAAGAACTGTAGGGACATTATTGTCACTGGGCCCCTGAACCCTGTAAACCAGTGGTCCCCATGGCCTGTTAGGAACCAGCAGGTGAGCGGCAGGCAAGTGAACAAAGCTTCATCTGTACTTACATCTGCTTCCCAGGGCTCGCACTAGCGCCTGAGCTCTGCCTCCTGTCAGATCACTGGCAGCAACACACTTCGGGTGTCACTGCCTCCCATCACCCCAAGATGGGACCAGGTAGTTATAGGGAAACAAGCTCGGAGCTTCTGCTGATTCTGCATAATGGTGAGTTGTACAAGGGCTGTCTGGAAAGTATCCAGCCTTGTGATGTGAAAAATAGAGGCATTGATGTCTAGATTTTTTTCACAGCCCTTGTATAATGATTTCATTATATATTACAATGTAATAGGAATAGAAATAAAATGCACAATAAATGTAATGCGCGTGAACCATCCTGAAACCATGCCCCTGCCCCCCATCCTTGGAAACATTGTCTCCCACGAAACCAGTCCCAGGTGCCAGAAAAGGTTGGGGACCACTGCTGTAAACAAGCTGGGACACCTTTGAAGTCGACCAAATGCACACTGCATCATCCAGGGAAGAGTGGCCGAAGGTTTACGATGACATTTCTAGCTGTTCTGAAAACCTGCAGGGGGTTCTGAGAAAATGCCCACTGCCCTGTGCAGTGGCTTTCACCATGTGTACGTGGACGCGAAGTGAGAAGGAGAGATGCTCTCATGGTCGTGGATCTAATTGTTGAGGTCAGGGGCTGGTTACTGAGGCTGGTCCCCTTTATCCAGCAGGACAATAAACGGGGAAAGGAAGCAGTGTGTGTGTGTGGGGAGGGGGGGGTCATACCTTAGACTGGAGAGGAGGAAAGGGGGAGACTATGGAAGTTCTCTATGGCTGTCAGCCCACAGGTCCGGGATGGGTGTGCGGCTGGTTCGGTCAGGGCAAGCCCTCTGCCTGTAGGGTCAGAGCTGCAAGTTTGGTTTACTACGTGGTCTTCTTAGCTTTGCTCAATGTCAGGGCCTCACACTGTGTCCCAAACCTTAACCAGCTTTTGTGGCAGCCAGCAGGAATGGGACACTGGCAGAAATGTGTGAACTCACCAGTGGAAATGTATTGCCTCTTACCACATGGCCTATGAATGACTTCATTGTCCTGTGAGCTAGAAGTTTATCTATTTGATCAGGAGAAAGAGAAGCATTGGATTAGAAATGAGCCTGTCATCTTGGAATCTTACACATTTCTGTTTTCATTTGATTGGTCTTTAGTAAAAGCATATGTGATGATGATGATGATGATGATGATGATGGCAGTGGTGACAGAATGTGCAGGAGCAGAGCTCAGCTTCTCAGGGCTTCACGGCATGTGTGTAACCTCCCGAACCCCAGTCTCTCAGCACTATGTTGTTTTCACATCCCAATGACATAAATACTGTCTAACATACATATACACATTGATGTTCCAGTCCTGGGATTCCTTTGCATTCTCTAAAACTTAAATTGCTGTTTTCCAAACAATAATTTTTTTTTATTTAATTTTATTGTTTTGACAGAGAGAGACAGAGTGAGAAGAGGGAGGGCCCAGAGGAGTCTCTATAGTTGTAATGTCATTAGTTTTGGGCATAGTTTCATTTCACACCGGTGGGAGCAGGGCCTTGCAGGGCAGGAACTGGGACAGGGGCCTTCCGAATGGGGAGCTTGCCCGGGCAAGAACCGAACTGGGGGGGCCACACCCCAGTTCAGCATATGGGTCTGCATGGACTGGAGCCAGGATTCGATCCTTGGACCCTGGGGCTGCAAGCAAGCACTCAACCCACTGAGCCATCCTGGCATCCCCAGAAATTTTTTAAAAATGAAATTGAAGTTGATTCTTTAACTTGCAACAACAACAACAAATAATAGCTTACACTTTTGTAGCACTTCCTGTTATGGGTACTATTCTAAGTACTTTTCATCTATTAATTTATTTAGTCTTCACAACATACCCATGAAGCATGTATTATTGCCATCCTCATTTTCCACGTGAGGCAGTTGATGGGCAGAGAGGTTAGGTAACCCCCCTGAGATTACATGCTGGTAAGTAGCAAGCCTGGCACTAGAATGTGTGCTCCTAGCGTCTGTACCCAACTACAAGCGTGGTCCCCCAGCTCAGAGTCAAGGTAAGAGAACAGTGTGAACTGACTTCCCACTTTCTTTGATTCATTCATTCACTCTTTTGATTATGCTTTTGCTCAACACCTGTTAACTTTGTGCGCACTGTGTGCAGGCATTTTCTGGTCTCTAGAGACACGGGTGGTACAATGAATGAACTGGCCGCTTGGAGCTTGCATTTTAGACAGACAGTAAACAACCAGATGTATAAATAAACAGGACAACTTGGGATTGTGGTTTTTTGTGTGTGAAGAAAATAAAACAGGATAATGAGACAGTGTCAAGGGGAGGGTGCCTGTGGGTAGGCCCATGGGGAAGGCCACCCTGAGGCTTGAGCAGTGTGGAGAAATCAGCCTATCCAAGACCAGGGCGCAGCTTCGCAGTGAGAGAAGAGAGGGCGTATGAAGATCCCAGGATGAACCCGTGTTCAAGAGCAGGACAAAGGCCAGCATGGCCAGAGCGTGGGAAGTGAGCGGCAGGACACCACTGTGTCACATGCCGCCTGGTGGCCTGTGGTCAGTAAATTGGGAGATCTGGGTAGGTTCTTTCCCGGGGTCCATGCACACCCATCTGTGAGGACAACATGAAGAGAGTCCATAAACTCAGAAGGGAAAAATTTATGTCACTATTCCCTAAATTCAATCTGGGAAGTAATATTTCCTTCAGTTATGAGTGTGGGTCACAAACTCAAGTGGTGTTAACCACACCTGTGACTTTGTTCCTGATGGTGTCATTATAGTGTTGCTGTGGCCGTCCTCTAGCTCTTATGTGCCATATCACCAAAATGTAAAATTATTATTTTTTTTTATTTATTTTTGACAGAGAGAGACAGAGAGACAGAGACAGAGAGAGAACTGAACTGGGGGCACTCCCCAGTTCAGCATATGGGTCCGAACAGGCCGGGGCAGGGCCGGGATTTGATCCCTGGTCCCCAGCGCTGCAAAGTGAGCGCTTAACCCACTGAGCCATCCCAGCTTCCCCTGTAAAAGTATTTTGATAACTGTATTTCTATTAATATAATAATGATACAGTAAATGTGATAAACTTTTATTCTTTTTAATTACCCTTTACATTCCCCCCACTTTTTAATTTTTCAATTAAAGTTAACATTCAATATTATTTTATATTAATTTCAGGTGAACAGCATAGTAGTTAGACACTTACTAATTTAAGAAGGGATCACTTGACTAGTCTAGTACCCACCAGGCACTATACATAGTTATCACAACATTACTGACTATAATCCCTGTACTTTACTTCATATCCCCATGACTATTGTGAATTATAACTACCAGTTTGCACTTCTTAATCTCTTCTTTTTTCACCCTATCCCAAGCCCTCTCCCATCTAACACCTTGATAAATCTAGTATCTGTCTGACACGGTACATACTTATTACAATATTATTGACTATATTTCTTATGTTACACCATATAGTCTCATGACTACTTTGCAACCATCAATTTGTACTTCTTAATCCCTTCCTCTTTTTCACCCACTCCCAAATCCTCTCCCATCTGGCAACTATCAAAATGTTCTCTGTATCTATCAGTTTGTTGCTGTTTTGTTAGTTTTTTTCTTTAGATTCCACATATAAGTGAGATCACATTGCATCTGTCTTCCTCTGTCTTACATACTCTCCTCAGCTCTATACCCTCCAGGTCCATCATGCTGCCACAGATGGCCTGAGCCCATTCCCTCCTGTGGCCCAGCAATAGTCTGTTGTATATATGTACCACCTCCATCCATTCATCCATCAGTGAACATCCAGGCTGCCTCCACATCTCGGCCATTGTGAACAATGCTGCAGTAAGCACATGGATGCACATGTCCCCTCAAAGTAGTGTTTTGGGTTTCTTTGGATAAACATCCAGAAGTGGCATTACTGGGTCTTTTTTTGTCCTTTGTTTTAGAGTCTATTTTGTTTGGTTTTAGTATGACTTCCCCAACTTTTTTGTTTGTTTGTTTCTGTTTTTATGAAACAAATGTTTCCCTCCCTTTACTTTCGGTCTGTGTTGTGTCTTTCGATTTGAAGTGAGTCTTGTTTTCTTATTCATGTAGTCACCCTATATTTTTGATTAGCACATATAATCCATTTACATTAAAAGTAATTTTTCATAGATATTTAGTTACTAACATTTTATTATTCATATTTTTAATCTTTTTTTTCCATCATAAAGAACTCCCTCTAACATCCTTGTAATACTAGTTTGGTGGTGAGGCACTTCTTTAGATTTTTCTTGACTGGGAAGCTCTTCATCTGTCCTTTGATTCTAAATGATAGCTTTGCTGAGTAGAATTCTCTTGGTTCTAGGTTCTTGCTTTTCATCACTTTGACTATTTTGTGCAATCCCTTCTGGCCTGCAAAGTTTCTGTTGAGAAACCAGATGCCCACCTCATAAGAGCTCCCTTATAAGTTACTAAAATGTTGTTACACTTGATGTCGTCCCAGAGGTCTCAACTATCCTCATTTTTTGGATTTTTTTTCCCATTCTAATTTGAAGTTGTGTGCTACCTTGTCTTCTAGATCCTGGTTCAATATTCTGCTTCATATAGTCTGCTGGTGATTCATTCTAGTACATTCTTTATGTCTCACTGGCTCTTTGTTGAAGTTTCTACTAAGTTCCTTGAACATCTTTATAACTATTGTTTGAACTATGTCTTTGGTAGGTATTTTATTTTATTTTTTTGATTTAGTTGTAATGAGATTGTTGTCATAATTTATCTTTCTGATAGTTTATTATTGGTGTATAAAATTTAAACCAATTTCTGAATCTTAATTTTTTGTCCTACTATTTCACTGAATTTATAAATCCTAATAGTGTGTGTGTGTGTGTGTGTGTGTGTGTGTGTGTGTGTGTGTGTAATCTTTAGGATTCTCTGTATATATAGCATTATGCCACCCATGAATAATAACAGCTTCTTTTTTTCCAATTTGGATGCCTTTTATTATGTTTTTTTCTTGTCTGATTGCTATCGCTAGGACTTCCAATATTATATTGATTAAAAGTATGAAAGTAGATATCCTTATTTTGTTCTTGGTTATAAAGAAAAAACTTTTAGCTTTCATGTTAGCTGTGGGTGTCATATATAGCCTTTATTATGTTGAGCTATTTTTCTCTATCCCTACTTTGCTGAGACTTTATCATAAATGGATGTTGGATTATGTCAAATGTTTTTTCTGCATCTATTTATAAGATTATTGATTTTTATCCTTCACTGTTGTTATGTGGCATATCATGTTACTTATTTTATGGAAATTGAACCAACTTTGCATTTTAAGAATAAATTCCACTTGATCATGCTGTATGACCTTTCTAAAGTATTACTGAATTCGGTTTGCTAATATTTTGTTATGGATTTTTTGCAATTGTGTTCATTGGGGATATTGATCTATAATATTCTTCTTCATTTTTTCTGTTTTGGAATGTCTTTGTCTGTTTTTTATATCAAGGCTATGCTGGCCTTGTAAAATGAGCTTGGGAGCCTTCTCTCCTTTTCAGTTTTTTTAAACTACTTTGAGATAAATGGATATTAACTCTTCTTTGAATGTCTGATAAAGTTTTTCTATGAAACCATCTGGTCTAGTTGGGAGTTTTTTGATTACTGATTCGATTTCATTAGCAATAGAAGGTCAGTTCAGATTTTCTGTTTCTTCTTGATCCCTTCTTGGAAGATTGTATGTTTCAAGGAATTTATCCATTTCATTCAGGTTGCCTCGTTTGTTGGCATATAATTTTTCATAGCATTTTTTTTATAATCCTTTCTATTTCTGTGGTGTTGGCTATCACTTATCATCATTCCTTTCTGAATTTACTTATTTAGCTCTTTTCTTTTTTCTTGATGAGTCTGGCTACAAGGTTTATCAATTTTGTTTGCCTTTTCAAAAAAACCAACTCTGTTTCAGTGATCTTATATATTTTTGTTTACTCTGTATCACTTACTACCACTCTGATCTTTATTATTTCCTTTTTTTTTTTAACTCACTTTGGGCTTTGTTCTTTTTTCTAGTTCCTTTAGATATAAGTGCTTTGGCTGTGTCCATTAGATTTTGGGTAAGGTGTTTTCATTTTCCTTTGTCTCAAGTTATCTTCTGATTTCTTCCTTGATTTTATTATTAACACATTCCTGGTTTAGTAGCATATTGTTTAACCTCCATGTGTTGGTGCTTTTTTTTAAATTTGTTATCTTATAATTGATTTGTAGTTTCATACCATTGTGATCAGAGAAGATGCGTGACACAATTTCAGTCTTCTTAAATTTATTGAGACTTGTTTTGTGACCTAATATGTAGTCTATTCTGGAAAATGTTGCATGTGCACTTGAAAAGAGTGTAGATTCCACTGTCTTTGGGCAAAATGTTCTAAAAATATTAAGTCCATCTGATTTAATGCGTCATTTAAGGTCACTGTTTCCTTATTGATTTTCTGTCTGAATAATCTATTCACTGATGTCAATGAGGTGTTAAATTCCCCTACTATTACCGTCTTACTCTTGATATCTTTCTGTATGTCCATCAATATTTGCTTTATATATTTAGGTCCTCTGACATTGGGTTCATAGATGTTTATAAAAGTTTTGTCTTCTTATTGAATCAATTCCTTTATCATTATGAAATGTCCTTCTTTGTCATTTGTTACAGCCCAGCAGTCAACTTGACTAGAAGTCAAACCCAGTTCTTTCCTAAAATCTCCCCATATAGGCCAAGCACACAGCCCTGAGATGAACCAACTAAATATTTCATGGGAATTTTAATTTAACTCTAAAGGAATTCATCCAACCCTGAGAATAGACTGTTACCTCGAGAAATAGTGCAAGGAAACACTTGTACCTAAAGAAGACATTGCTGATTCCCTGAGAATGTTAATGCTTCTCTGGGCCTCTGCTCCTTAAACATTACTGAGGAAGGGCCTGGCCCAATAAGCATGAATAAATTTCATACATTTGGGCTCAGATTGGTTTGCAAAGGCTCTGATTTGGGGCCTCCCAAGGAAGAGGAAGAAGCCCTTCTTTGCAGCTTGTGTACTGATGGGTTGGTGTGTGTGTGTGTGTGTGTGTGTGTGTGTGTGTGTGTGTGTGTGTGTGTGTGTGTAAATATAAAGGGAAAATGGGTGGATGGGTGGATGGATGGATGGATGGATAGATGGATAGATAGATAGATAGATAGATAGATAGATATGACTAACTGGATACTATTCACTATTCTCTAATCCTTGTTCCTATATACTGGCCTGAAAGAAAGCAAAAGTAACGGGGTTGGTAGTCTCCCCAGTGAACAAGGACACCAAACATTTTGTAGGTAGAATATGACTTCTCAGAATTTCTCTTTGGCCCCAGCCTGTGGTGGATGGAGTGGGAAGACAATCTGCCTTATGTGTCAAGAGAGCAGATGTGTGAGTTCCTGGAGCAGGCCATTATGGCATGTAAATGAGGACTCCTACCCATACAAGAGCCAGGAGGGAGAGTGAGCTTCCTGCCTCCTCAGATCCCATTGCCACTCAGCTGGTGACTCCAGCAAGTCATGGCAAGGTCCCTTGGTATCTCACTAGGAGGAAGAGCAGGTAAATTAATTAAAAACAGGAAGCAAGCAGGTAATCTAATTTCAATGGGTTGAGCTGCGGATGTTAATTCTCCACTGTAGCACAAAAGTACTGAGGGCAGCAGAGTTTGGAGGCAGCTCCTGGAGTTAGCCCTTCCTCTTCTGTCTGTCTGTCACAGGCTAGGCTTGTCCTGTCGCCCTCATCCCTTCCTGGGATTTAATTAACATCCTTTGGCTGATACCTGCCATAAGACCCATTCTTTTTCGGCTTGGGCCTTCCTGGAACGCTGTCCAAGGTACGACAGAGAACTGGGCTTGGGGAGGGGCAGGCGGGAAAGGGAGCCCTCTGGTGGAGACCCAGAGTTTGGAGTTTCCGAAGGCTGGGGATGAGGAGTGGTACCTGACCAAGTCGGAGCATGACCTGAATCTGGTTGTAACGTTCCTGCTTCCTGACAAAGTCCCTCTGCATACAGGCACGTGTCAGAAGGCTGGGGATGAGGAGTGGTACCTGACCAAGTCGGAGCATGACCTGAATCTGGTTGTAACGTTCCTGCTTCCTGACAAAATCCCTCTGCATACAGGCACGTGTCAGAAATCTGCCTGACCCTCACTGTCAGTGAGAAGGGATTCAAGGGCAGACCATGATTGAGGGAGGTGGGGGGGGGGCGCGGGTTCTCCTTTACTTTGCACGGCCCTGTGGACTGCACTGGCTGTTCATTAGGGACTTACTGTGTACCCACTTTGGAAAAGCCACCCTGAACAGTGACTCCATAAGAAAGCAAAATGCACAGTCCTGAGAATCTGTACGTGTAAAGCTAGCTTTATCCATACCCTAGCTGTGTGTACTGGAGCAAACTACTAACCTTTATGGGTCTCAATTTCTTTGTAAAATGAGGCCAATGGCAACTTGGAAATAATACATATGTTAAGTGTTTCAAAACCTGGTCCCTGCTCTTTAGAATCTAATGGGAAACTAAGCTGTGTGCCTGAATGTTTACAACAACAATAGTAATAGTAAGAGCTAACATTTCTTGAGAGTCATCCTGTGCCAGCCATTGGCTTTGGGTGGCATGCTCATTTAATTGCTATAAAGGCTCCATGAAGGTGGGAACTGTTATTTTGTTCCTTTCATAGATGAAGAAATGGGGCACAGAGAAGGAAATTTTTTCCAAGACCACACAGCTAGTAAATGCAGAGTTGGAGTGTGAGACCAGGCCCCCGTAATACAAGGCAATTTATGGCATATGCCACGTGAATGGTAGAAGCAGTGTCTTAGCTCCTTTGGGTATTGGGAGGGGTGGGCTTACTTCTGGGAGGATGATAAGGAAGTTTTTATGGAGGAAGTAAACTTGAAATAACCCCTAAAGAGTTGGTGGAGTTGCCGATTGGACATTTCTGGTGGAGGAAATGGCCCATTGGATCTCTGGCTGTAGAAAAGTACAGGTGTGTTGGCAAGTCGGCTGAGCCGGGCTGGCCTCTGGGGAAGTGCAGGGAAGGGACGGTAAATGCACTGGAGGAGGCAGACCCAGGGCCTGACTTCCAGGCTGGGCTTAGAGGACTGGGGGGCATACATAACATTTTAAGACAGAGGACAGATGTAGATGTTATGGTATAAAAATTAATTTTGTTAGAAAAACAAGATTAACAGCCACCATTAATTGAGCATCTATATCTGCCAGGCCCTGGGCTTTGCGTGCTATATGTGTTATCTCATTTATCCTCAGAACAACCCCGAGTGGGTGATTATTGTCTCCACGTTACAGATGAGAAAAGTGAGTTTGGAGAGGTTGTGAACCGCATCCGCGCACACACTTAGTAACTGGCAGGGATGGATTTCAGCTTAGTTCGGTTTGGTGCCAGTGAGGAAGGCAATGCAGTCACAAGTGGAGAGAGGCGGAGTTGTGCCCGTGACATTGGCCTCATTCAAGCCGGCCAGGCTGGGGCTGGAGAGAGTGGTTGGCGAGAAAGTTCAGAAAGATAATGGCTGGAAAGCAGCCCTTGGACATGGTTCTGTGGAGAACACTGCTGACCAGCTAGGTGACAGGAATGGAGAGGTGGCATTCACACCAGATGGTCCCGAGTGGAATGGTGTACATGGTGAGAAAATGGTTAAACAAGAACGGCCCTTCCTTGCCTGTCTTCAATCTTTTTCCTTCACTGGAGCCCATTGAATTTGTTGCAGGTTCAGGATGAAGCTTCTAAAGTCAAACTGCTCAGGTCTGAATCTTGGCTTTGCCATTTACTGTATGTGCATCCCTTGGGCAAGTTTCTTACCCTGTCTGTGCCTCATTATCCTGATCTGTGAAATGGGGATAAGAATAGTTCCTTAGCTCATAGGGTTATTGTGAGCACGGAGTGAGGCTAACACATGTGAAATGCTTAGTCCGGTGCCTGACACACAGGAAGGGTGTATCACAAATCTGATCAGGGAGGCCATCCAGTCCCTGAAATACTTCATAAAGCCCCTGGCCCTGCATGTTCTAGCTCATTGGCCTTCTCCCAGCTCCTGGAATGCACCAAGCTCCCTCCTGCCTCAGGGCCTTGGGACATGCGGTCCTTCTTCTGCGAATGCTCACCCCAGGCCCTCACACAGGTGAATCCTATTCAGTTAACTGCGTTTCAGCCTGGAAACGCCCTGTGGACTTCTCAGACTCTGTCAGCACCCTGCTCTACCTGATAACAGTCAGCATACCTGTAATTTTACAAGGTTTTTGGCAATCTGATGGCCGTCTGCCTCCCCCGGTACACTGTAAGCTCTTTGCCCACAGGGGCCGAGCCTGTGTTTGCTCAGACCTGAGTGGTTGCCCCCTGCTGGGTGAGGAACACTGAGTACCAAAGCGGAGGGGAGAGTTGGGGTGGGGTCAGTGGGTTCTGCAGACAGTCCCTGCCTGTCCCAACATCGCACACTGAAGGACAGAAGCCAGGACCCAGTGCTTCCAGGGGCCCTGATGAGTTTGGCGGTCCATGTCACCCTCAGCCACAGCCTCAGCCAGAGCCTCATGTGCATTATGCCGCCGCGGAACACCGAGCTTGCTGGGCTCGGAGCTCCTCCCCAACCGGTGTTTACAGATAATGCCAGCTCTCATTCCCAGAGCCTCCGGCCTGGCCCGGCCTAGAATGTCATCAGCCTCTTCAATAGACAGGGGATTTCCAGAGACAGTTACCTGGGGAAGAAGGTTCCCAGAATGCTCAGAACAACCTTATTCTGTGTGGTATTTTCTATCTCGACTGTAACATCCCACAGTTCTTCCGAGTTAAGTAACACAATTACAGAGTTAAATAAATGGCAGCAAAGAATGTGGGGCACTCTGGGGCCTGAGCAGCAGGTGAAACAAGATATGTGCTGATGTGACTTGTAAAGCAGTAGGAAGCTGCTGGCACCGAGGAGCAGATGGCCTCCCTGGAGGGCAGGAAGCTGGGGGCCAGGGGTAGAGGGGACAGTGTGAAAAACCCAGAGGAAAAAAATCTGAAAGCTGATCGGAGATGGTACAGTGCACCCAAGAATTCAAAGGGAGCTGCAGAGACCATTTAACCCACTGTCCCCAGAGGCGAGTCATGTAACGAGGAAGAGACTGGAGACTGGCTGGGTTTGGTTTCCAAGCTGGGTGTCAGTTTTTTCCTTGAGTTTTCCAAGCAATGGGACAGTAGGAGACCCAAGAGGGTTCTTATGTGGGGCTTCAGAGACAGGCAGTCACACCAGGGAAGCAGAATATGTCAGCACAGCTGTGTGCATGTCCCAGACCACCTGGGAAAGGCCACCAGGGGCCAAGTGTCCAGAGGCCTCCACCTTGCATGGAGGAAGACCAGACCTGGTGCCTCCCCCCACCCCAAATATTCCTACAATTTATCCTGGGTTAAGGAGTTGTTTCCATAGGTCTTTGTTCAGAGTAGCGTCATTGTCAAGTTTGTCGTCAATGTCATCACCATTGGCACCATCCTAACAGCTAACATTTATTGGGTACTTACTTTGAATCAGGCCCTGTGCTCAGCATTTACAACCATTGTCTCACTTTCTGAACAATTTGAAGAGTTAGGTGTTATTATTATTCCCACTTTTTATGGGAGAACTGAGACTAAGGGAGGTTAAATGACTTGCCCAAGGTCACACAGCAAATAAGTAACCGAGTCCAGACAGGTCCGTCCCACTGTAAAGGCTAAGTCTCAGTAATAGCCCTTACTAGTGTGGCAGAACCCTGCAGTGTGTAGTTTACAAGATTGTATCCTACCCCTCCTCCATCTCTGCTGACTCTCACATAATACTGATAGGCAGGCATTGCTCCATTGTAGAGCCCAGGAAGATGAGTCTCAGAGAGGGTAAGTGAGTTGCCATGGGCATATGGTTGGCAAGAGCAGAGCCCGGCCTTCTGACCCACCCATCTTCTCATTTGCTTGGCTCTGGGTAAGGGAGGAGCTGTAGGTAGCAGGAGGCAAGGTTGAGACAGCAGAGGTGTGCACAATGGTGCTGAGGTCCTGCTGAGAGGAACGAATTGAGTTCCGTCCGGAAGGGGGCAACAGGTGTCTAAAAGAGGAGGAAAGGGAAACAGAGGAACGCTTTGTTTGCAGATCGGCCAGGATCTGGTGCTGCCATCAGACACCTCCCTGGTAGCATTCGCAGGGGCGTGCAGGGTGGGACAGCAAGCTCAGGCAGGTGCACCTGGAGCCCTGCTGTGAATTCCAGCGTCTTCCCAGCCACGGCCCATCCTGGGAGGAGAGCAGCAACCACCAAGAGCCTGCAGGCTTTGATAGCAGTGGCGGCACTTGCATGACCCCCATTAAACTCCATGAGGCAAAGTGTAGTAAGTTTTGGAAGTCACCCCCAGGCTGGCTGCAGCCTGCCCTCCCCTGATCAATTCCACAAGCATCCAGGAGATAAAAGAGGGGATCTCTCAGAAGCAGAACATGAAGCCCTTTAAAAGAGCACTTTCAATCAACAATGAGGAAGGAGGTCTTTCTCCCAAAGGGAATGCATTTATACACCCCTGTGCATGCACGCACACGTACACGGCACCAGGAGCGTCATGACGCACACAGAACTCTGCCAACCTCCTTTGCCAGTCCTGCTTCCCTTCCTGCTCTGTCTCTGGGGCCACTTCCTCTGCAGGCTTCCCAGCCCCCAGGTCATACTTCCAGACTCGCTCTTTCTAGATGGTGTTGCACCTTCTGGTCTTCTTCCTAGATTTTCTTCACTAAAGGAAACCGTCCCTGCCTTGGGTTTCTGCGAGCTGCTGCTGCACTTTGCTGGCTGCTCTGATAAACCGTTTCCTCCTCAGAGCTCATGCTGTTGACTGC
Source organism: Craseonycteris thonglongyai (assembly GCA_004027555.1). Lineage (NCBI taxonomy): Eukaryota > Metazoa > Chordata > Mammalia > Chiroptera > Craseonycteridae > Craseonycteris > Craseonycteris thonglongyai. The sequence continues at coordinate 22,862 of PVKE010017848.1, forward strand.
TCCACGGCATTCGATTCTGTGGACCATCATCATCATCTTGAGCAAACAGAGGCCAATTAAACTGAGCTCTACCTTGTCCAACCAGTGGGCGAAATGCAAGTGTGGGGCTGAGAGCTGGAAAAGGGCTTAGGAAGCATCTGGCGGAAGCCCTTCATTCCTTAGGCTCAGAGAGTGGAGAAGCTTGCACTAGGTCACAGAGAGCTGTGGCCCAGCAGGGATGAGGACAGCCAGGCCTTCTGACATCCTGTCCATTGCTCTTCCCCACTGGAAAGCACAGCCATCCCCAACAAGCAGCCAAAGAGCAGGAGGGGCTCAGTAGTCCCCCACACCAGCACTTGCCAGCACAGTCACACTGCTTGCCCCCTTTCCTTGTTAGTGTGGCTTCATGGCACATTAGCTCCTCATTTAAGACGGCTGTGTAGCATCATGTCCTCCTAATGAAGGTAAACTACAATGAATGATCCCATGAGGTGGCTGTGGATCCCCTGGGGCACATTAAAGCCAAGGTAGCTAATTACTGTTCTAGACCAAGTCAATTACACATAAAAACAACCACCACAAAACCTTTGTGCGTTCTTTTAGCTTGCCACGGCCCTTTTCCTTCTCAGCCCTGCCTCCCCTGTCCCCAGCTTCTCTTGGCTAGGAACTCAGGCATCAGTTCCCAAGCAGTGGTATATGAACCCCCAGGGGTACATGCTGGACTGTTCCGGGTACGCGAGAAATAATCAGTCACAAGATTTAACTGTGTTACGAAAATTGTCAAATTAAATCTGTGGTTTGTACTTTTAGTGTAGTCATTTTTCTTTCCTAACTTATTACCTAATTTCTACTATTTTAGATTAAGATAGGCACTGAACAAAAGTGTCAGCGTTTAAAAACAGCTATTTTAAAAACAAGGGGTACAATTTATAGAAATGGGCTTAAAAGGGGTACACAAGTGGGAATGGGTTGGGAACCACTGGGCTAAGGAAAGAAAGACAGTCTGGGGCAGTAAGTCAGCAGGGTCCACTTGGGGCGGTTTTCAGTTTGGCCCAGTGTGGGGAGGTGTCTATTTGTGAATAGAGAGAAATGCCCTGTCCAGGTTTGGGCCGACGCTCTCTCTGGGTACGCGGTCATTCCGCACGTACCCAGGAAAGGGTCTTTCTGGAACGCTCTCCATTTCCAGCTTTCTCTCCACATGGAATCGTTTTACCATAATGTCCTTGTTGGCCAACTTTTATAAACTTGAGAGATTTCCAAATTTGAATCCAAAGATTGCCCTCTTGGGAGGAAAGCTGGGTGTGGGAAGTAGAAGAAACTTTAGGATCGAGTTGTTCACTTTGGTTAATTGATATAGACATACATATTTTTGAATAATCAGAGAAGGGACTGGATGTCGTGTTTACCTCTAACCCCTTCTGTTGGTTTTCCTAAGATTCTCTTCAATTCCTTCATTCCAACTCAGTCTTTTTGTCTCCTCCGCCTCCCAAGCTCTGGGCAGAGTCCAGCTGCTGACTGACCCGGAACCCGCACCCCCAGGACGGACATGATGCCTGCTGGCCTTTTCGGTTGATTTCTGCTGCTTTATACCAGAGCTTGTGAGCTGAACTCAGTGTAGGGCCACTGTCATCAAAGGGCTGAGGTTCTGAAAGGCCCAATCCCCACTCAAAGAGTCCCCAAAGGAATACACTAACAGTCTTCTTTTTTTTTTTTAATGTATATTTATTTATTTATTTATTTTATTTTTGACAGAGAGAGAGAGATACAGAGACAGAGAGAGCTGAACTGGGGGAGCTCCCAGTTCAGCATATGGTTCTGCACGGGCCAGGGCCGGGATTCAATCCTGGGTCCCCGGCGCTGCAAAGTGAGCACTTAACCCACTGAGCCACCCCGGCTTCCCCACAACCTTCTAATCAAACCATATCCTGGAGCCAAGGACTGACGGTCTTAATAACATCAACAAACACTCTCTTAGACAAATACAAAATGAGCACAATGAGTTATTCCCATTTTTCTTTATTGTTTTTATTAAAAATCTTTTACATCGGCACTCTAGTTTCTGTTAAGACTGACCTCGATTAATAAAGCCCTGAGGGGAAGCCGGGATGGCTCAGTGGGTTGAGCGCTCGCTTTGCAGTGCCGGGGACCGGGAATCGAGTCTAGGCCCTGGCCCGTGCGGATCCATATGCTGAACTGGGAGCTCCTCCAGTTCAGTTCTCTCTCTGTCTCTGTCTCTGTCTCTGTCTCTGTCTCTCTCTGTCAAAAATAAAAATAAATAAATAAATAAATAAAACAATAAAATAAATCTTTTTAAAAAATAAATAAATAAAGCCCTGAGTTCGTTAACCTATGCTGGATCACTGGGCTGCTTTAGCATGTGGAATGTAAATTGGGAGTAAATGATTGAGGCTTAGATGCAGAAGAAACTGACCTTTGCCAATGGCTTTGTCCTCTTTCTACACAAATCATAAATTCCTCTGTGTGTAAAATGAGGACCGGCAGACTATTTCCTGACGTTCTTTGCAATTGTTTCGGAAAAATTATTTGTGTATGTATGTGTGCATGCTCATTCAGAACTGATTTCCTGAATGAGTATGGACTGTTGGACACTTCACTTTCCTCATTTCTTCCTTCATCTTTTGCATCAACTGATCCACCAGAATTAGAAGAAGGAATTAAAGAAATGTAAACCAGTGGTGGCTAGTCAGTGATGCATGCCCAGGTTACAAAACATGGTTCTCTTCTCTCTTTTTTTTTTTCTTAAAGATTTATTTTATTGTTTGACAGAAAGAGAGAGACAGAAAGAAGGGAGAGGGCCCAGAGCAGTCTTCACAGCTGTATATCACTAGTTTTGACATAGTTTCATTCCGCAGGTAGATGTGAGGCCACACAGGGCAGGAACCACACTGGGGGCCTCCCACATGAGAAGCACACCTCAGTTCAGCATATGGGTCTGCACAGACTGGGGCTGGGCCTGATCCACAGACCCCGTGGCTGCAAGGCAAGCGCTCAACCTACTGAGCCATCCCAGCATCTCCTAAACATGGTTCTTATATAGTAGTGCGAGTCAAAACTCCTGAGCAACTTGCTACAATGCAGACTCTGAAGCCTTCCAGAGAGTCTGGCCCAGGGGCCTGGGATGAGACTCCGGAATTCACACTTAAGAAGCCCTTCAGGAGATTCTGATGCGGGTGGCCACTCGCTACATTTTGACAACCACTGTGAGAATTGCTGAGAAGGATCCCACGTCCTTGGGTTAGGAATGAGGTTAAGAAAGCCTAAAGAAGTGAAGTGAGGGGAAGCCGGGATGGCTCAATGGGTTAAGTGCTCGCTTTGTAGTCCCGGGGACAGAGGATCGAATCCCGGCCCAAGCCCTTGTGGACTTATACGCTGAACTGGAGTGTGCTTCCCATCCAGGAGAACCCCAGCTCGGTTCTCGTCCCCCGGTTTGGCCCCCGGCTCGTGGGGGCATTCCATCCATGCAGGGGGTGCCCAGCCCAGTTCCTGCCCTGAGCTGCCCCCGCCCATCTCTGTAGACCGAGACCATATTGAAGACTGATGATGCACAACTATGGAGACTGCTCTGGACCCTCCCCCTTCTCTCTGTCTCTGTCTTTCTCTGTCAAAAACAATAAAATAAATAAATAATTTTTTTTAAGAAACGAAGTGAGGCGCCTAAGTTGGCTGGTTGGTTAGTTGGTTGGTTAGTTAGTTAGTGCACAGCATGAACTAGAACTGAACACAAGTTCTGGGCTTTTCCCATTACTCCGATGACAGGGGAGCAGACCGATAGGAGTGAGCTTGCTTTGCAGTAGGACCAAGCTAAGTTAGATACAGGGAAGACCTTCCTGACAGAGAAGACTATTGTGGAAGCCTACCTCATCTTCTGCAGAAGGTGTTAGTTCAGAACAGACTCATCAGATGTGGGCATTTGAAGTGCGATGTGGAGGCAAACAGATGGAAAGGGAATGTCTTCAGGATAAATTCTGGTGATTTTGCATAAAAGGGACCAGAGACCCTTCTTTTTGTTCTGTGGTGACACCTGAATTTTAACCTTAATGGCAGTGTAAGTGGCCAGAGGCCCAGGCCTGAGGTCTGGTCCCAACTTTGACAAGGACAAGCTCTGTGACATTGGGCCATTTGTTCTATTTCTTGGTCTCCATATCCTCACCGTGAAATGAATGGGTTACATTAGGTTGTTTTTCATTTCTGTGGTTCCATCATTTCTATCTTTTATTATAACCCTACCACCACCACCACCAAAGTGTCTTACAAAACATAGGAACTCAGTGAAATTTTCTTGACTGAACAAATTGATAAGTTGCCTAAAAAAACTCCTCAATGTTGAGAATCTGGGACACCTATCTACCAGTTTTCCCCTTTGGAATCTCTCCTCGAGGGCATGTGTGTCTACCTCTGGACAGTCTGATTCCCACACGATTTTGATACTTATTTAGTATTTAAAGAAGTTTAACCTCAAATGAACATGAGTTATAACTTCAATGCCCATGTCCTTTCATGGGTGATCATTCAGACCTCAGATATGCTGTGACCACTTAGAGTCACTCCCCAAGCAGAGAAGCCAGACCTGAGGAACATCCCCCCAGTAGTGATGGCCTCTGGTCATAGGTTGCGGTGCCCCCATCTCACACCTCTACCCCACTGATGGGTCTCTGTCCCTTTCAGAAAGCAGATCTGGCCGTGGCAGGCCTCACCATCACTGCAGAACGAGAGAAGGTGATTGATTTCTCGAAGCCATTCATGACTCTGGGAATCAGCATCCTTTACCGAGTTCATATGGTAAGAGACTTGTTTTATACGCATTTATGTCATTAACTTTATTTGGATGCAAACATCAAGTTATATGGCAATAAAGAATGACTCATGGAAATATTTGCATTTCAGACTTAAATGCAAATGTGCTGGGCTATTTTTTTCCCCATCAGCTGCAAGGACTTACAAACAGGAAGAACGGGAAAGCCGTGCTTGTGGGCTTCTCCATAAAAATTGCTTGTGCCTCACTGAATAGGGATGGCCAAGAGCGACCATTCTACCCTGGTGTATAGTGTCAGTCAGCCTGCTTCCTCTAGGCAGTGGGGCTCGCAGCCCAGAGAAGTCGCCCCAACATTCTCCAGGACTTCGCTGACTCCCAGTTCTACCTCTGTTCACTCCGAGCTTTGCATCTGGGGTGGGAATGGAGACACCTTCTACCCTTGATTATCTGTACCATCGAATATAGAGCCGATAATTTCATGTCACTTAGATGTGGAAGGTCCCCTCTTCTGCATCCTTAAAAAAAAGAAAGGCAGAAAAGGATGTGTCTGGTTAGGTTGGCTAGAGTGAGTAGAGCGAATGTCACAGTGAGCTTGTTAAAGCACACCATTGGGTGGCAGAGGATGGACGTGATGGTCAAGTACACTGGCTGGTGGGGGAGGTGAAGCTGGCTATGCTTCAGATGCAACGGAGGCACTTATCACATTGCCTCGCTGACTCTACCACTTTACCCTTCTGAACCAAGATCCTTCCTCTCATCTTTTCATCCCAGCTGGATCTAAATGCACAATTATGAAATGGATTTCCCAGTGCTCTAGTCACTGTCAATGTCCAAGGTCATGTGGTATATTCCAGTATATAACCTGGCCCCCAAGGCTGCCCAACAGGGAGGTAACCAAGAGCTTACCCCATGTGCCTGCTGAAGAACCGACGCTACAGCTGCCGATCCCTTCCCAGGCCCCCAATCCCAGCCCTGGAGGGAGGGGACCGTCTGTGCTCGCAGCCCCAGCCTAGGCCCCCATAGCTGGCAGCTGCTAGACCATCAGGCGCTGCGGCCCATTTCTCCAGGATGAAGGTCTCCTTGTCACAGAGCCCACTCAGGCGACACGGAGGAGCACTGTCCTGAACTGGGCGTTAATGTCTGTCAGGATCACCACCCAGCTTGGGAAGGGTGGCCATATCACCTGCAAGAAGAGAACATTGAAACCCCAAGCCTCCCAGGCTAAGACAGGAAGAAATGTGAGGACTTGGTGATAGTCCCATGTTGACACTGCTATTGGTGTGTCTGCCTTGTGGCTTAAGGGGGATTTCAATCCTCCATCCTCTTTCCACAATGATGATATCTCCTCTGTGCCAGACACTCTTTCCGGCACCTGTGATGCCAGCTGTTGTGATGGATTCAATTGTGTCCCCTCAAAAGCTGTTGAAGTCCTAACCCCCAGGACCTGTGAACATGGCCTGATTTGGGAATAGGGTCTTCACAGGTGTAATCAAGCTTAGGTAAGGTCGTACTGGATGAGGGTGGGCCCTGACCCAACCCTGACCCAATGACTAGTGCCTGTACAAAAAGAAGGAAATGTGGACACTGACACATACAAGGGAGAAGACCATGTGAATTTGGAGACAGAGATTGGAGGGTTGCATCTATAAGCCAGGGGTTGCCAAGGATTGCCAGCAACCACTCCAAGCTAGAAGAGACAACGAAGACTTCTCCCCTAAAGACTTCAGAGAGAGCATGGCCCTGTGGACATTGTGATTTGGGGCTTCTGGTCTCCAGAACTATGAGATGATCTATTTCTGTTGTTTCAAGCCACCCCGTTTGTGGTACTTTTACGGCAGCCCTAGGAAACTATATAGTTGTTCTTATTTTAGAAATGAAGAACCAGATACAATCAGTTTTAAAAACTTGGGCAAAACAACTTGAGAATAAGTGGCAGAGCAGAGTTCAAACCCAGGAATGGTGTGTTTGAGCCTACGCTCTCTCCATGCCACCCGGCCCCACCCTCATTTGTCTGATTTCTGAAGAATTGTCCCATAAGGCACTCCTGCACCCTATCTCAGTTGGTCCTCAGGACAGTTCTCTGAGGAAAGAAGGCAGGGCTTATACTTCCCATCTTACAGATTAGGGGACAGACACGCACATGGAGCTAACATGAAGTTGGGCCTGGAATCCAGGCCGCCCAATCCTCAGGACCAGTGCCCTGGTCGTGGTTACAGCTGACAGCATTCCTGGGCAGTTTCCCAGCCCGCTCTACCTCTTGAGCCCACCCCACCTTCCTCCAGCATGAGCCCTGAGCGAGCCCCCAAAAGAAGTAGATGCACATAGCCTTTGTGGCCAGGCCACACAACGAGGCCCTGGTCTTGATTAACACCAGTGGAACTAGAGCTTAGGACTGTGGGCTGTGAGGAACCACGTGGGTGACGGAACCTGATCCCAAGTGTTGTCACAGCCGGTGAAAGTCAGCTACCAGGCTGCCCTCACCACCTAAGACACTACGTTCCTGACCAGAACTAAATTCCAATTGGCCATCCCTCTGGACATCCTGCATTGGATTTGCAGGTGGTTTCCTACCACCCGCAAACCTGTGACTGTGAGTGTCCCTACACTGGTTCCTGGATGTGAAGTGTTGTGTCAGCCTGGCT
>PVKE010017849.1:0-30249 GCA_004027555.1 Craseonycteris thonglongyai
TACAGTCATTTCTGGCAACATGGATGGACCTAGAGACCATCTTATTAAGCGAAATAAGTCAGACTGAAAGAATCAGGAAACACATGACCTCACTTATAGGTGGAATATAAAAATGAAAGTAACAAAGACACAGAGACCTATGGACACACTCAATAGCTTGGTGATTGCCGGAGGGAGGGGGAGGAGGGGGGAGAGAGAGAGGGAGGGAAGGTGGGAGAGGGCACCAGCATTATGGACACACTCAATGGTTTGGTGGTTACCAGGATAGGGGGGAGGAGTGGGGGGACAGTTGTGGGGGGAGGTGGGAGTGGGCACTAGATATAAGGTGATGGAAGGGGAACTGATACTGAGTGATGGGCACATAATGCGATGCATGAATGATGTGAGGTGGACTTGTACATCTGTAAACTGTCTAATTGTTACCAACCAATGTAACCTCATCAAATTTAACAATAAATTAAAAAAAAAAAAATTCTCATCACAAAAAAGAAAAATTTGTAACTATGTATCAGGTGACAGATATTAACCAGATTTATCCTGGTGATCTCTTCACAATATATACAAATATTGAATCATATAGTACACCTGAAACTAATATAACATTGTATGCCAATTATACCTCAATAAAAAATATAAAAGAATAAAAACAAAATGTATTTTTCCTAATTGTGATGTTTTTTAAGTTTCATAACAGTATGCTTTCTAATCTGTGGGTTAAAAGAAAAAAAAAGTGATCATTTCCTTTTTATCCAAAACACACCCAAAATAGAACACTCCTTTTCACATAATCTGAAAGTCGCAAAATAACAGAAACTACTACAAGTCATTTGCAACTACCACCCACTGTTCTTTTATCATCAAAATCTCCCTGTTGGTTTTAAACTTCCATGTGTCAATGTTGGGGGAAAGCCTAAACCACCTTGGAGCTAGGGGAATGTGTGGTGGGTGCAATCTACCCACTCTGGCTCTGGGACCTCCAATTTAGAGCTTTTGAAAGAGGCAAGCATTGTGTGGTAGTTACACAGCTTATCCCTGAACAAGAGTTTCAAATATGTTAGCACACAATGTAAGTTGAATGGTAAATAGTTCCAAGTCCATCCTTCACTATCATCTTTGGAGATATCTATATATCGATATAGATATATGGATTTAACGATATAGATATATCGTTTCATACTGACTGCTTTACCAAAATAGATTTTAATCTCACATGCACATTTTTACTCCCATGCATTTATACTAAGAGGCCTTTTTCCAAAGCCAGTAGGGGAGTTCTGACTTCCAGAAGACCTGACCCATACGTCATGCATCCAAGATGAAATCTTGAACAGGAAACAAGCCCCAGGTGAAAGGAATACAGAAAGAAATGAGGGAGGGGCAAGGCTTAACAAAAAATCTTGCTAAATGAAGGGAAAGCCTGTCCAGTAGTTGCCCTGGATGTGGTGTAACCAAAAGGACCTGGGATGATGCTTGGGGGATTGATTGCATTAGGATTGTGCTTTCTTCAGTGCTGACAGTAGGCTTTGCCATCGCTCTTTACTTTGCTGCGAGGTCCACTGAAAACTGCCTGCCTGCCCGGAAAGTTTGTGCTTCTTGGGAATTCGGGACGAGTCTACAGGGGTTTTTTGATGTTGTTTGCTTTTTTGCTTCGTTTTAGTTTGTTTTGTTTTGTTTTGTTTCACTTCAGGGTAAACTGCATTTCCTATGCTGTGAGGGAAAAGTTAACCTTTTGCTGGAGTAGAGGGCACTACCTCCGGTGGGTCTGCGTTTATATTGAGTTCTCCCCCTTCTCCTTCGATCAACAGTTAAGTGAAGCTTCTGTGAAAATGAGGGAAACCATCCATCAAAATGCAAAGGCGCACAGCGAAACTTTTCCTCCGCTGTCAGGAGAAAGTCACTTCAGCTTCTCACCGCCAAGAGCTGAGTCTGGGAACCTCTGGACCAGGAAGGAAGGTTTGGTAATGAGGGAGCTGGGCGAAAACAATGCCGAGCCTGCGATGCCTCAGGGATACTAGACATCCTGCCCGGGTCCTCGATCCCACCCACCACCCACCCCCACCGTCCTGGGGTGGTGCGATCTGGCTTACCTTGATGATGCTGCTGCGCCGGGGGGTAGCCCGCGCCGCCTCCAAGAGGCCAGCCTCGCTGTCCGCCGGGGCCCCTGCAGCGACTGGCAACACGACCCCACTGCGACGGTCCCTCGACCGGCCCCCAAGGGCCACCGCCACGCCGTCCCCGGGGGTGCAGTCAGGGGCCACTTGGGGGTCGTCTTCGCCTGCTGCTGCGTCGGGCAGCGGGGGACCCTCCCTGCCGGCCGCACCCTCGGCCATGGCTGGGCGCGTCTCGGGCTCTCGGGGGAGACTGCACGCCCGGCAGCGGTGTCCAGCCGCTGGGCACTGGGGCGCTCATGCACCAGGAGGCGGCCCCACCGGACTTTGTTTCACCGCCCGCCGGCGACGGCGGCAACTTTCTGGAGAGGAGGCATCGCTCGCGTCGAGACGTCCACGGGCTTTCAGTCCAGGAGGTCGGTAGTCCGCGGGGCGGCTGCGGCGGGAGCTGGGGCGCAGAGTGAGCAGGAGAGAGGAGAGGCGGCAAGGAGAGGGAGGTGTCCGAAATGTGATGCAAACGCCCGCTCTGCGCGAAACAAAAGGCACCGGGCGCCTGGCTGGGCAGCCTCCGAGGCCAGGACGCGCGCGACCTGAGAGGGGCGGGAGCCGGGCGACCACGGCTGGCAAACCCGCCACCTGCCCTGGACCACGGCGCCGCTGCCCCAGGAAGTGCGGCAGCGGCGGCAGCGGCCTCCACTCCGCTCTGTGGTGACAGGCAGGGAAGGCTTGTTTTGACAGCCCGTGGGGATTGGCAGGCGTCTGAGCCTCTTAGGAGCCTCGCTTCCCCGAGCCGGGGTCGACCCGACCAATCCTCACAGTGGAGGGGTGTGCCCTAGCGTGAAGAATGGAATGTGTTGTGTGACTAAGAGCCGCCCCCCCCCCCCCCCCGGGGCTCGTGTACTAGGGGAGGGGGCGAGCACGCGCCTATGCGCACCCGCCGGCGCTCCGTGTGTATTCTAGGAATTTTAGATACTCGAAATGAGCTTGAAAATGCAATCAAATTTCGGAATAGCACAGGGAGGGGGAGGGGGAAGGAAAGAAGCAATTTGGAAGAAAGGGACAGTTGGATATTAACGTCCAAACGTTTGTGGTGAAGGGATGTATCTTCGCACCATCAGAGATTAATCGCTGGCTCTCACGCCAGCCCTTAGAGTCAAGTCCGTACAGAGATAAACTAGGCTTTACAGGGACCCTAGAGTTGGATAATTTGCTTAAGGTTTTATGAAAAGACCTTCAGTTCACTCTTCAATGCGAATAAATATGACAAGGAAATGGAATCAGATAAGAGAGGTGCAAGTAATAGGAAATTGAATCAACTAAATCCCTCTGGAGAGTGACTTGTAACAAAGCACAGATATGAGGAATGTTTGCTAAGTATACAAAGTGAGGTGAGGGATTTAACCTGTATTCTAAAACATCCCTATTTGATAATGGTTCAACCTCCTTTCTCTACATAATCCTATATAAACATATTTTGCTCCTTTCCAGCAAGCTATCAACCAAGAGGAGAAATATCTTTGGATGATGCGCTCCATCACTGAAACTAACCACAGAATGCTTAGATAGATGCAAACGATGGAAGACTTGACATTTTAATTTAAAGGTTTTTTAATATTAGAATCCATGTTAAACCTCATTTCTAACATTAAATTATATTTTAATGGTTAATAATTTAATACTTTGAGATGTTACCTGTTCTTTCATCTGGCCAAATATAAGAAAATCTTCAGCGTTTTAGACCCAGAATTTGTTAGGATATCAAGATTTTAGAGATGCAAGGAGACTTCGGGGTCATCTAGGGCAGCCCTTTTATTTTACAGACAAGACACAGGCCTAGGGAGCCTTGTTTCTTGTCTCCTAGTTGGTGTAGGAGCTGAAATTAGAATCTGCCACCCAACTCCTCCAGTAATCTCCACTACTTTATCTGGCTTCTTTGGGGCTACAACCAGCCAAAACTAGATGAGGCTCTTAAGGGGATTTCAGACTTGACATTTACCAACTTTTAGGAAAGACTGAGAAAGCTTAAGTTTACCTTTTTAAAAAAATTTATATATATATATATATATATATATATATATATATATATATAGGCAACCTCTGGTTTTAGAACCAACACCACCCTCTAGTGAGATTCTGAGAATTGCATCCATAATGGTAAATTCTTTCTTCCGTTTTTCTTTCTGATATTTAAAGAAAGGGAACCTCAAAGTTTCGTTTTCAGATGATCAGACTTTATAACCCACAGACTAGAGGAAAGAAGTGAAAGGGATCCAGACTTAGAACAACCATACATGTCCTTCATCTCTATTAGTTCAGGAAATTCCCATCTAGCTTGTCTAGGGAATATTTTTATTTGCTATCCTCACAAATATACAAGTAATATATTTCAAGTTATGTTTTCTTTGATATTCAACTATTACTATGATTTACTTCTGTCTTCTATGGTTGCTTCCAATGATTAATTTTTCTTTGTTACCCTAATAAAAATTCCATTCCTAGGTGATCCCCTGAGAAATGTAAAACTGCAGCTAGCTCACTCATTATCTTATTCTACGATATTAATATCATTTACAGGGATTCCTCATTCTACTGTCTTGTATACCATTCTGATAATAATTTGCTTTTTAAAGTCTCTTTTTTTGTTAAGTCACTCTACTAACATTAAGTCAGTAATCTACTAAAAATCCAGAAAGTATAGCATATGTATACAAATTTTTTGTTTCAACTAGATGATGTCCAGTTGAACTCTTATCTCTTCCCTCCCTGAGCAGCTTTCTCTCTCATCATGTAAAGGCAACACACACACCCTCTAACTCCTTTGCTCTGAATGTGTACTCATAAAAGCTGTTGTCTAATTCTTCCTGCTTTGAAAAAATAGTTGGACCCTGATCTAGCAAGTTTTTCATACTGTTGTCTTCTATCATAATAAGCTCAGAAGGCTTCTCCTGATACTCGTTTACAGTTTAAAAAAAAAAAAAAGAAGAAGAAGAGAAAAAAGAACCCCCCTGGGAACAGATTCTACTCTGTGCCCCCACTCCCAGAATTGAAAGGGCTGGCCCAATTTGGTTAAAAGTCAGCAGCTGTGGCACATTCATGCCCCTCCATTAATAACCTCCCATTCCAAATTACTATCACCCCAAATTTCTGCCTCCCAACCTTTTACCAACTAAGTGCTGCAATTTCTTGATTGGTAATTTGGAAGAGGGCTGGAGCAGAAGAAGGAATGGGAGTAAGAATAGTCAGCAATGTATATGTCACCACCTCAGAGAAGTCTTCTCTGACCACAGATCTCAAGTTGCCCCTTCAACCCCACACACATACCATGTTCCTCACATTATCTTTTTGTTTTCTCATAGGATTTTATCACTGTGAATAAACTGTCCTGTGCATAGAATTGTTTACTTAAATATTCTGTCATACTGACCTCCTGTCTCTGCCCCACTGAAATGGAGAACGTAGTCTCCATGTGCATAAAGACTGTCAATTTTGTTAATTGCTTTACCTCCAGCTCCCAGAACTGAGCCCAGAGCAGAGTAGGTGCTCAATAAATATTTGTGGATAGGATGTTCACATTTACATTCCTCTAACTGAACAAAACAACCACTTCTAATAAAGAAAACTGGCTCTGTCACTGCCTATACAATAGGAATTCTCATCCTCAAGGATCCTACAATTCCATCTTAAGACAGAAATCAGAACATATTCAAAGCAAGCAGTAGCAAAATTAGAAGGACGATTATAAACTGGAGTAATTTGAAATCTAGAATCAGACTAAAAGACAACAATAGGAACCTGGATAAGTCAAGCAAACCTGAAAATACCTCACCCAGAATCAAAGACCAGCTATATAATGTAGTCCTTCTAACCCAGAGAAGTCTCTCCAGAGCCCTAGGCCTAAGAAAAATCCTGTGAGAATATTGAGACTTCTCGTACGTGACCAGGAAATCACAGTTGGAGAAGAGAACTGTTGTTCTGATAACTATCTATGTACCAAAAAATCCTCTTGGAAGTATTCTGATATCCATGTTACAGATAAAGAAACTAAGGATCAAAAGAATCATTTAGGTTGCTCAAAGTCAAACCAACAGGAAGTGATGGAACCAGGATTTGAGTCCTAGCCAGTGACTTCAAAGTTTTTGCTTTTCCTGCTGCACTAGACTTTCACAGGGTGCACGTCCAGTGACAGTCCTGGAAACTCTACCATTCTAAAGAGGTAGAACCACTCACATTAGACACAACAATCTCTTCTCTTAGCACCAGCATTACCTCTATGCTATCACAATAGGAGTATGAGGTTGATTTTATTTTATCAATGTGTAAGGAAATACATTTATTTTATCCACATAAGTGTAAGAAAGAATGTTTGATATTAAGAGCCAGTTCTCATGATAAATTCAAAGATGCATTGAACATGATTATAGCATTTCCAACTGAGTCATATATCTTTATATTCTATCACAGCACTCCCCAGTACAGACTGTAATATTTCAATTTGTAGTTCAAGAAAAAGAAATTTGTAAGGTAATTTGTAGCACAAATACTTAGTAGATATATACAAAACCAATAAAAAATAAGCAAAACTAAAATACACCCTCTTAAAATCCAAGGGTTTTTTTCCTTTATTAGCCTTTAAGTTGAAAATTTCAGTAAACATAAAAATCAACAAATTTCAGGTAAACTCCACTCCATGATAATGGTCCTCATAAAAATGAGAAGTTATAAATGGTTTAAATTTATATTCTCAAGTTTTTTTTAAATCTTCAAAATACTGAAAAGCTATGAACATAAGAAATCTCTAATCACATCCTTCAGGGGCTGTTGGCTGCTCCTTCTTTCCCGTGTTGGGAAGCCTCTACTACCTCCAGGAGAGCAAAATGCCTGGGTCCATTAACATTGCCTCCTCAGGAACCGCCTGTGTAGACCCTGAAGCTAATGTACACTATTGGGAGCCCTGGGCCAATCGACTAGAATAGTCTGTTATGTGCAGGACAAACGTCTTTAAAAAACAGATTTATTTCTTATGTATTAATTTACTTTGACATGGATCCTAGAGTGGGAGCTCATGTCAGGGTTATGTTCCCCATTGATGCAGAACCACAGTGGCATTTATGAAAAGTACCACTGGGATAGCACCAATGAGGGCCCCGGGAAAACTTGGTTTTTCTCCTTCTCTATTTTATTTGACAACTTGGATCTCTTCCAGGTATGAAGTTATAATGGAAATGTCTTCAAATCAAACTCATGATTCCTGACACATGTGATGCAAGAGTGACTATGGAATAGGTTTTTCCTCCTCTACCCCATCCCAGGTTCATACCCAAATCTAATTTATCTGCACGTGGTAAAGGTTTTTCTTCCAATTTATGCCTATACATGAAGTTTATTAGTGCTTTTCAGCATCACAGGACCCACTGGAAGAAAACATAGAGTCATATTTCTTTTTATAATGAATTCCTTTCCTTAAGTCACAGTATCATTACTCTTATACCTATTTCATTAACCTTACTGATATGCCTTTGTTGCATTCTACCTCAAATCTTTTGGGAGGAAGACTCAGAGTGCAATACTGTAATAAACACAAAGCTAAAATGTATGTTATAAATTAAAATATAAGATGGGTAAAGTGGGTTCTCTTTTGTAATCCCATTTTAATTCCTAGTAAGTGTTCAGGTGTACAGCTCTTTTGTTAAGCACAATATAAGATTATCTGCTTTACAAAATGAGGAGCTATAAAAAATGAGTGCTTTCTTAAAAAAAAAAAAATCCATTTGAGGCCAAATGTTTGTTCTGTCATTAACCCCTGTGAGAATCCCACAGTTCCCACCCTGACTGGCTCATAGAAGGTCACCATGGATACAGCAGCCTCTACCCTTAACCCACAGTGGAGGGGCAACAGCTGTTGAATTGCACTTGGGATTTCTGCCATTCTCTGTGCTATATAAAATGTACTGGTGAAACTGTTCAAATATCACAATTGTTTTTGAAATATTAGCATAAAGCATGTTGCGGGAATCATCTATAATATTATGCAACAGCAAATTTAACTTAAACTATGAAGTAGGATAATAAGCAACAAACATAGTACAATACTACATATAATGTATTGAGAGATTATAGAGCTTTCTTTAAATGTTCCCCTAAGCAAATTGGAATTTTAATAACTACACTGATAGCTGCAGATATAATTGAGTTGGAAGATGTTTTATGAGGCAATATTTAAACTCTAGGCATAAAAGTACCGAACACTATTATTTTTACACTATCATTTTTAAAGTAAGGATTTTTTTTTTATAATGTTATACTTCTTATCAACATAGTGCTATAAATTCTAAACTTCAGAAAAAATACGTGGGTAAAATAGAATTTTTCCACCTATCAATTATTCTTCACTTCAAAATATGGACTAAAATAATTTATTTTGGGGAAGCCGGGGTGGCTCAGTGGGTTAAGCGCTCACTTTGCAGCCCTGGGGACTGAGGATCGAATCCTGGCCCCATCCCATGTGAACCCAAATGCTGAACTGGGGAGTGCCCCCAGTTCGGTTCTTACCAGGGTGAGACCCCAGCCCACTTCCTGCCCTGTGCAGCCCCTCGCCCACCTGTGGAATGAAACTATGTGGAAAAACCAATGATGTGCAACTATGGAGACTGTTCTGGGCCCTCCCCCTTCTCTCTGTCTCTGTTTCTCTCTCTCTCTCTCTCTCTCTCTCTCTCTCTCTCTCTCTCTCTCTCTGTCAAAAACAATAAAAATAAATCTTTTTTTTAAAAAAAGAATTTATTTTCTGAAAATGTAAAGGATGTTATGATCTGTGATTGAAACTAAAGTCAAAAACCTATCTCTTACACCCAGTGGATGAGAAAAGCATTTGTTTAAAAAAAGCATTTATTCAAAAACTGTTGAATGCCTGCCTTGCAACCAGGTGGTCAAGGGATCAAATCCAGGCCCCAGCCTGTGCAAACCCTTATGCTGAACTGTGGAGCAACTGGTAACCGCCAGATGGCTGGAGGGCAAAGGTTCTACCTGCCACACAGCCCCTGGTTCAGTTCCCACCCTACACAGCCCCACATCCACCCGTGTGGAATGAAACTACGTCACAATTGATGTACAACCATGAAGACTGCTCTGGGCTCTCCTCCCTTCTCTTTCTCTCTCTCTCTTTCTCTTTCTCTCCCTTTCTCTCTCTCTCTCTCTCTCTCTCTCTCTCTCTCTCTCTCTCTCTCTCTCTCTCTCTCTCTCTCCTTTTCTCTAACATTAAAAAATAAATCTTTGAGGAAAAAAAAAAGTATTTATTCTTATTTCTAGTCTAATTCTCATCATTCACCAAAACATTAGTAACATCCACTAATATGATCACATGACAGTACTTCATTAACATTTTTTATCCTAAAGCAGATCTTCATACTCAGGAAGATGTTTACTGATCCTCACTGTGGGAGAGTTATACATCCTCATCCCCTTGACAGCATGCTCAGCCATGTGACTTGTATTGGCCAGTGTCAGATGAGTGGAAGAGCCCCTTCTGAACAGAAGCTTTATAAATAAATGCATAATATTCCATGGTATAATATAATATAATTTATTCAGGCATTGCCCTATTTGGGGGATTCAATTTATTTTTGTAGTTTTTCACCACTACACTGAAGACATTTATCTGTACTTCTTTATGACCAGTTTTTTAATTTCCATCAGAAAGATTCCCAGGAGTAGAATTTTGGGGTCTAATAGTATATGTGTTTTTAATTTTAATAGATTTGGGGAAGCCGGGATGGTGCAGTGGGTTAAGGGCTCACTTTGCAGCACCAGGGACCGATGATCAAATCCCGGCCCCGGCCAGTGCGGACCCATGTGCTGAACTGGGGAGTGCCCCCAGTTCAGTTCTCTCTCTGTCTCTGTATCTCTTTCTCTCTCTCTCTCTCTCTCTCTCTCTCTCTCTCTCTCTCTCTCTCTCTCTCTCTCTCTCTCTCTGTCAAAAACAATAAATAAATAAACAAATAAATAATTTTAATAGATTTCCCAAGAATCACACTTCACATTCTACCTTAACAGGTATTGTAGATGTCATTAATTTCTGCTTATCTCATATGTATAAAATTATATGCCATTGTTATTTTAGCTTTCACTTTCCAGAGTACTAACCAGTTTCAAATGTGTCTTGGCCATTTGGATTTAGTCTTCAGTAAATTGTCTATATATGTGTTTTGCCTAAGTTACCATTGAGTTGAATGCCTTTTCTTCTCCACTTGTAAGAGTTCTCAAAGAATGAGTGAGGCATTGATAGTTGAGGGCAAGCTCTTGTCTTCTCTTCTCTGGGTAATCTCCAACCAATAGCCCCTAGCCATGTTCACCATTGCAGGATTCCTCCAATAGGCAATCCTTGCTCCCAAGCTTCTGCTTGGGCTTGTTGAGATTTTGTCAGGCCTGTATCTGTGCTTCTCTTGTCCAATTCTGCTCCTCCCAATTCTACTCTTCAATGAATCTTTTTCACCTCTAACTCCACATGCTTCTCAGAGTACCCAACCGATATATCAGTTTTAATGTTTTTCCCACTTTTTTAGCGCCATCTGCTGGTGGCACCGCCTCATGCTCCTCCCGCAGCAGCCCTGAGCCACGGCCTGGAGCAGGTCTGGAGCCACTGATATTTGGAGTTCTTATAACACGGCAGACGTTGACAACAAAGAACAGTCAGAACATAATCTAAATTTGGATGATGTTGAAGAAGAAACTAGTGAAGAAACAAAAATTAAAGGGCATCAGCTAACTGCACAGATGATGCAAAATCCTCAGATTCTTGCCTCCCTCTAAAAAAGACTTGATGGTCTGGTAGAAAAACCAACAAAATACATTGAAAGCTTGTCTAGAGTGATTAAAAGATGAGTGAATGCTCTCAAAAACCTTCAAGTTAAATGTGCACAGTTAGAAGCAAAGTTCAATGAGGAAGCTCATGTTTTTTAAAGAAAGTATGCTGTTCTCTATCAGCCTTTATTAAGTTATTTGAGATCGTTAATTCAATTTATGAATCTACACAAGAAGAATATCAATGGAAACCAGAAGAGGAAGATGAAATTTCGGAAGAGCTGAAAGAAAAGGACAAAATTAAAGATGAGAAAAAGAATGAAGAAAAAGAAGACTCCAAGGGAAATCCTGAATTTTGGTTAACTGTTTTTAAGAATGTTGATGTGACTTGCTCATTGATTTCGTTCAGGAACCTGATGAACCTGTTCTAAAGCATTTGAAACATATCAAAGTGAAGTTCTCAAATGCTGGCCAGCCTATGACTTTTGTCATAATTACACTTTGAATCCAATGAATTTTTCACAAATGAAGCATTAACAAAGACGTATAGGATGAAGTCAGAACCAGATAATTCTGCTCTCTTTTCTTTTGATGGACCAAAAATTATAGGTTGTACAGGGTGCCAGATAGATTGGAAAAAAGGAAAGAATGTCACTTTGAAAGCTATTAGAAAAGCAGAAAGACAAGGGATGTGGGACAGTTCAAACTGTGACCAAGAGTTTCCAATGACTTTTTTTGTTTGTTCATTTGTTTGTTTTTTGGTTTTGGTTTTGTTTGTTTGTTTTTGCCCCTCCTGAAGCTCCTAAGATGGGTGATGGGGATGCTGCTGCTGAAGCTGTCCTTGCTGCAGACTTTGAAATGGGTCACTTTTTACATGAGTGTATAATCCCAAGATCAGTGTTATATTTCACTGGAGAAGCTAATGAAGATGACGATGATGATGATTATTATTATAATGAAGAAGGTAAAGAAGCAGATGAGGAAGGGGAAGAAAAAGATGAGGAAAATGATCCAAGCTATGATTCAAAGAAGGATAAAAACCTAGCAGAGTGCAAGCAGCAGTGAAGGAGGATGTACGTAGCCTTGAGGCTAAACCTGCACTGTGATAGCTAAACACAACTATTATTTATTTTAAGCCTTATTACGCTTCTGTATTTTCTTGGTAGACTCATTAAAAAAAAAAAAAAAAAGAATTGATATTTTAAAGGCCAATTTGTTCTACCTAGCATTTCAGCTTTAGTTTTTCTGCCAGATATGTTGAATATAAAAATTCTCTCACACATTTTCACTCATCGCTATGTAGTTTGATCCTTCTGGAGTATTTTTACCATGTAACTATTACATTACAGCAAAGAAAAATAAACAGAACAATTAAATGAAACAAATTTTTTGTTT
This sequence comes from Craseonycteris thonglongyai, assembly GCA_004027555.1. Lineage (NCBI taxonomy): Eukaryota > Metazoa > Chordata > Mammalia > Chiroptera > Craseonycteridae > Craseonycteris > Craseonycteris thonglongyai. The sequence continues at coordinate 12,297 of PVKE010017849.1, forward strand.
TGGTAAATTTTTCCCTGAAGAACCAAAAATTTTTTTTTTCAGCTGGTAGTTCAATGGGTTTAGCCTTGCCTTAAGAAATGCAGTGCCCATACTAAAAAATTCATTTAAAAAAAAAAATTGTCAGGACAGTTATATGGTTAAGAATTTCCCGTAAGAACACACCCACTAACTTAAGATTGTTAATGAACATTTTTATATTTTAGGGGTTAACTGTAAAGAACCCTAACTCATTAGTACTGCTTACCACAGGAAGATGAACAAAACCAAGTATGTTCAAAAGTTAAGCTTTATTTTAACTGTACTTTTAAATTTAACTTCCATTAACTAAGCATCTTTTTTTTGTGGTCCATTCTACCCTCTGCTTCCCTGGAAAGAATGAATTTTCATCATTTGACAAGCCAATTTCAAGTTTATTGTTGTTTGCTTGTTTTTGTTTTTTACAACCTATTTTGCAGCCTAAAATAAAATATGGAATGTTTTTGTTCTCACAAGATAATGTCTTAATTTTATAATAATTCAGGTAGAAGCAGAGTCTTAGCTTGAATTCAGCATTGTACCCTGTTTACCATATGAAAAAAAAAAATGCCAACTTTGGAAGAGGAGTACTGCATGTCCTAATAAAGTTTAAAAAAGACAAAAAAAATAATTTCCCATTGCTCTTGTTGATTGTTTATGGTATCTTTTGCCTACACATTATATTAATTTTCAGATACAGTAATCAAAGGTTTCTTCTTTCCAGTATTGGTTAAGAAGCACTTTCCAATCTCTAGATTGTACATGTAATCTACCTTTTCTTGCAAGATTTTTATTGCTTTTTTTTTAACATTTAAGTATTTGTTCTTTCTGTATTTTTGAATTTAGCTTGTATGTGTATGTAAGTGTTTGTATATACTATGTAAGTATACACAAATGTTAAATAAAATTTTTTAAATAAGATGTGGTCTACTTTTATTTTATTCATTAAATAATTATTCTTTTCTCACTAAATTGAATTATCTTGTCAGATATTAAATTCTCACACATACTTCAATGTATTTCTATTAGAATTCCCATCCAACACCATTTAATTTGATTATAGTGACTTTGTGGTGTGTTCTAATATCCATACTCCTTCCACATTGTAGCTAGCAGGATTTGCCTAAATTACAAATCTGGTCCCCACTGTGAAAAGTTATTGGCTTCCCAGTGCCAGCTGAAAAGAGTCCAGCCTCTTTGGCACATGTGGACAAGACTCCTATCAGCATCCCTGGCCTCACTTCTCTTTCTTCATACTCTAGAACTATTAGGCCCTGGAAGACTGCTGAATACTACATGCTATTTTATGCTGTCAGTTTAGTTATATGAAATACCTTCCCCACTGCTCTTCACTGGACTAAACATTATTCTTTCTTCAAAATTCAGTTCAGACATCATATTTTCCAGGAAGACTTTCCAAACCCTCTGGTTACAAGTAACCTCCCATTAATACATTTTTTTATCTACTAGACGATCTTGATACATCTCTTTCAGTGTGTCTGCCTTCTACTTTATAGATTTTAAAATTCAGGTAGGTATTACTCATTTTTGGACACAGAACTTAATCCTATGATAATACAAAACAGGCATTCAATACATTTTTCTTAAACTATTGAATCAGTGGTCCTCTGAGGATATGAAAAAAAAAATATTAGGACTTACATTTATATTTATCTAACTTTAATTAGTAAATCAAGCTTTGCTCATGTTTAATATGCAGATACCACTAGCACCATAACTTGTACCCTGTGAGGGTAAAAGGTATTTCAAGGAAAAATTGGGAGTTGCAGAACATGGAGAAGTTGATAGCACTAACTCATTGACTGGAACAGGTAAGTAAATTTTTAAATTATATTGTGGAACTTAAACTAAACTAACCCAAAATGTATGAATGATTTAAAATATTCCTGGAAAACAACATGCATTGAAGAAAATTCTCGCGAACACTTCAAAAATAGCAGGGTTGACTTTCTTCCTGTTCCTATACAAGGACATCTCCAGCCAGATTATATGATAAGAAGAATAACAATTGCAGACGGGGTCCACATACTAAATTTGACAAGCTCAGGGGAGGCCCACAAAACAGGCCTTACAAACCCAGAGACCAAAGTAACCACACAGGGTGGTCTGAACATAAAAATTTCTAACTACAAGCGGGTCAGAGTGGGTAGTCACATCCTAAACCTGTAGTTTCCTTAACAAAGGTCAATCTTTAATTTTGAAATTGTCTATTGTCTGTGTGCATATACAACATACCTTTGAATTGTCAGCATAATCTTCTTTTCCTAAACCATCGAAGGCACAGCCACAGGCACGAGACCACGAGATATTACCTTGTTGCCCACATACCATCTTTATGTGCTATAAATGCTAACTACTTCTACCTACCAATGTAAAAGAAGTACTAGTGTGTGTCTCCAATTTTACTTTTTATCTAAGATTCATTTTTTATTGTTTTTGATAGAGACAGAGAGAGAGAGAAGCAGAGAGAAGGGAGAGGGCCCAGAGCAGTCTCCATAGTTGTACATCATCAGTTTTCAACATGGTTTCATTCCACATAGGTGGGCTGGGGATGCACAGAGCAGAAACTGGGCTGGGGGCCTCCCACATGGGAGGCACGCCCCCTCGAGCCAGGTGCTGAACCAGGAGGCAAGAATTGAACTGGGGCCCTCTCGCATGGGAAACACACCCCAGTTCAGCATATGGGTCTGCACGGGCCAGGGCCAGGATTTGACCCTTGGTCTCCGGGGCTGCAAAATGAGCGCTTGAAACAGGGACGGGGCAGGATTCAATCCTGAGTCCCTGGGGCCGTAAAGCGAGCGCTTAACCCACTGAGCCACCCTGGCTTCCCCTGCCTTCTTTTTTTTTACAATTCATTTGCAGACTTTTAATTTTTAACTATTAAATTTACTTTTACTATGTCTTTATATATTTGCACATGAACCCAGTAGTCTAGGGAAATAAATTCATTTCGAATAAATCAACAATAAATTGGTAGGTAGATCTAATACAGATATTATATAAAATATGAGTATATTTTAACCCTTAACTTTTTTATTGTTAAGTTTATTGGGATGACATTGATTGATATCAATTACATTGTTTCCAGATGTACCAATCTACATTATTTTTTATGTAATCTCAGAGATTTCCTCACTTTGCTTTCTCCTGCCTCTCTAATCTACCACAAATGGATTTCATATAATCCTCCTTACATCTCTTCCTTTGCTTCTAATGTATAAAATAATCTGCAAAACTGCCATTCTCCTGAGCATTTTCTCAATCCATTGAGATTTTGCTTCTCAGCAATTGTCATCAGTTTGGCTCAAATAAATTCTCATAAGACTTTTTCATAGGCTGGATGTTCTTTCATCAGTATAACATATCTGACAAGAAGTCAGCTAAAAATAATTGATTATTTTGATATGCGGGTATACACACTTCTGAAAATAACATAATTTCCTAAATATCTTAAGACAGTATCTAACAGTCATATAAAACTGTGACCATTAGCAAGACATTTTAAAGCAATGTTTGCTTCATCTTTTTAAAAGTCTTTTGTATATGTTTTATGATATGCATAAATATACTAGGAGAAACATACAATAAAAGAATAAAAACAACAGGCATCCTCAAAAAACAGTAAGTGTACAAACAAAAGTGTGGAGAGCCCTGCAGAAGAATGAGGTCCTCAGTGTCTCCTCATAGTTTATTAGGTCTAGAAGGTGGAGGAAGTATTCATCAAACATGGTGAAGACAAAAAGAATTTCTTTATGATGAAGTAAGCTATGGAGAAAGGATAGGAGGGAACTTAATGGTAGAAGGAAGAATCATGGCAAAGAAAGCATAAAATAGAGGCTAGGAAAATAAATGGTCACAAAACAAAAACCTCATAAGGAAGAACTTGTCCATACAGCTAGGAATCAGCATAATAGTCAAGACAATCAAGCCATTAGAGCAATTCAAATTTGTCGAGGTATTTCCCAAGGCATTCTCCTACATTGGATAGCCATTACTTGGATCCATTTTCACCAAGGAAAAAAGGATCAAGTTAAAGAAAAGCTTACATTTTTAGTTCATAATCAAATAAACTATACCCAAAGTTAAATCCTGTAGGCCAAAGTAACTAGAACCACAAGAAAGCCTAGCTTGAACTAAAGTTCTTGTTTGACTATATTTGAATTGTAAACAAAGTACTTAAATTTACCAACTTACTATGCTTATGGGTAAACAGATCTCAGGGGGAAAAATCAGTACCTACAGAATGTAGGTTTTGTGTTAGGACTTTTATATATATAGCATTATCTCAGTGAATCCTCACAATAGCCTGAAGCAGTAGATGCTACCCATTCTTATTTGGGGGAATGGAAAAAAGAGGGTATATCACTCCCTCCAAGGCACACAGCCGAGTCAGAATCTAAAGCCCCACTATCACCACCATTGGATCACTAGAGGATAATACTGTGTCTCAAAGCTTGACATCACCCAACCTTATCCATAGTCAATGAAGCTACTCCAGATGTTTAAATGTTTGAATTTTGGTTGCTTCTAAAATCTTTCAGTGCTTTAAGGAGACCCAACCTTAAACATATGCAGATATACAATGTAAGGGCAAATACAAATTACATAAGGGAATTCTATTAAAAATAAGAAAAGAGAGTTCTCCCCTACTACTTTTACTTTCAGAATTTCTTTTTCTGTCTTTTTCAAATGTGCATAAATCTATATAAGGTGAGATTCCTTTCTTTGAAATCCCTTAGTAAACTGCCTATGATACTGTATATGTGAACCACAAGTTTCATGCTTACTCAATAATAAAACTGTTTTCTGCCTCTATTATCTTTGTGAAGAGGTTTTCTGGGTTGGGAGACTGTGTTTCTTAATTTTATTGCCCCAATGATAACCTATACAGTAAACTCTCAGTTAACCGACACCCATGGGGAATGGTAATGAGGCAGGAATTACATGTAGTTTGGCAGTTAGGGATAGACCCGGTAGAAAGGCAACATGTATCACCCATATATGGTTAAAATGCCAACAAAGCCCTTACAATTGGCTCCTCAGAAATATCAGAAGGCTATGTGTAGGTTTAAACACTGATACAGAACCCAAAGGCCCTGATTGGATGTTCCTAACTTACAGACTCTGCTCCTGCCTGGCTGAGCTGTTCCATCATAACTGGATCCTTGTCATGCACCACCTATTATGTAGTTTAGAACCAATCATTTAAGAGTTCTTTGTCTGTGAAAGAATATAAATCAATACCCTGCCCAGATCAGGGGCATCCCAGTTTCAGGTGACCCCTCTCAAAAGAGAGCTGCTTTCTGCACCTCAATAAACTGTGTGGCTTAACCTCCCTTTCTGCATCCGCAATCTTCAGAACAGCAACACAATGAACCCCAGACAAAAATACTGCAACATCAGGTGCCAGGAAAATGCAAGTAAACTCCCAGTTAACTGGCACTCATGCTGGATAAACATAGATCATTTCTTCGATATTTTGCAAGTTGCTTGAGAGTGCTGGTTTCTTCAGTTCAAGTGGATGGACAGTCTACTGTATTTATATTTTCTTCAGCATGGAGCCAACAGAGGATGAACTCACAGAAAGATGTTCTCAAAATTGTGGCCATTAAATACAATATTCAATCTGGACTTCAATGTCACAATCGTAGGTTATAAAATCTATGCTGCTGGTATCCATCCCACCTGCAATCTCTGAGGTACTCTCTCTAAGAAAAAGAAAAAAAAAAAACGTCAGGATTTATAAAGGGCAAAAAAAACAGAAAAGCTGTTCATACTAAGGTCCTCCATGTAAATGAAGGATGTGGGTGGGTCAAGTAAATGGTGAATGCTGGCTGTTGAAATTAATTGGTTCCTTTCAAAGTGAAGAATGCAAGATGGTCTGGTCATAATGATGAGGAAGAAGTAAATTATATATATATATATATGTATATATATATATATATACATATATATATATACACACACATACATACATACATATACACACACACACACACATACATACATACATACATACATACATACATTGACCGAGGATGTTTGTTATTTGGCCTTGAGCTGAGCTTAGCAACAGGTCAGCAACTTAACAATAGTTCCAAGACCTAGGACATGACATGCATGGTATAGGCCCCCACTTACTCACTGGCCTCTGGACTCCATTTTAAGTGATTCTCTTAGCAATGCTTATTCCATTTTCTGCATTAGTGATGCAAATATCAGCCTGTTTTCTAAGAATCCAACTTCCAATACTCACTAAGACCAAAATTTTTCCAAATTTCAAGCAGTTACCGATGTCTGAGAATGTGACAGTAAAACATAGTGAATATAAACCAGCATTTCCTGATACCATCCTATAGTGCAGGAGCTATATTTAAGCAGAGCCTTCCACTAGTCCATTCAGCACATTTTTAGGAACTAGAAAAATGCCCTCCCAATTGAATTAATGGAGCCCTGTGGAGTCACGGTTATGTGAGTGGAGCAGCAAGGGATGGATTTTAGCCTACTCTCTCCTTCAGCCAGGTACCCTTATGCACTGAGTAATCTCTAGAACAGTACATAGTAGCCTGTCTTAGATATAAAAGATCAGAGTACAATGCACCAAGGCAACAATTGCCCATTACTCAAAAGCAATGTAGTTGCTCGAGTAGAGTGGACAAGTGACAATTCAACAAATGTTTACACATAGATGTTTGAAACATCATGAATAGAGGGACACTAGGGACATGAAATTGTCAAACAGTACAGTAAAGATGAAGTAAGGGGTGTCATGATAGTGGCCGTGAAAAATACCTCAAGCATCTGAAGGAAGTTACCCCAAATTACGCCTCTTTGATATACTATTTTGAGTTGAATACCATTAAGAAACAGTAAATGCAGAAAAAGTTCCCTCCTTCCTGTCTAAAAGTAGTAATCTTTCCTTTTACTGAAGACAAATTCTTACCAGCCCAAAGATAGACATGCAAAGAATCTGCAAGCAAATCTTATTAAACTAATCCTTATCTTCCTAGTTATTTCTTCACCATTTTCTTTCTCTAGCCCAAACCCCTCTATCTTTTTAGTTTCTCACAAATTTATTGTTTCTTTTTCTAAAGTACAAAAGTTGCTGCTCTGGTCACTTCGATTCTCTTCATTCTCTTGTGAAGGCTCACATGTACAATAAAAATTCAATATAATTTGCATGCTCTTTTCTTTTTAATCTGTCTTTTGTCAGTTTAATTTTCTGACCTAGTCATAGATTCTAAGAGGGTCAAGGAAAACTTTTTTCTCCCCTTCAGATCAAATTTAAGGATAAGAATAGAAAGAGGTTAAAGAACAGTAAAGTTAGTGGTCAGGTAAGAGCAGGTAAGGATAAAATAAAGGGACAAGCCAAGGCAAATGCAGTAAGACTGAGTCTATAAGTGAATAATATGTTCTGGGTAATCATTCTTACACAGAAGTCTTGCTATATGTATCTTACTTTTGTATATAGTAGTATTTCTTGTTCTTAGGAAAATACCTGAGAATGTTCAAAGGATTCTGCTGGTTAGATATTCTAAACATAAGGTTTCCCCTAAAAACTAACTGAAAATATGTATAATTATCAAATCATATCTGTGAGAATTAATCAAGAAAAAGGTTTTTTGGCAATAATTGATTGTTCTTTACTCTCAATCCAGAAGGAAGATTAAAATGATAAGGGTTGGTAATTAAGTCAAGGGTGGGATGAGGATTGTCTGTTCATCTGGTCTCTTATTCTACAAATATGTGAGTGCCTACTTTATGCTGTACAGTACATTCTATATTCTGCCTCTAAGTATTAGTTGCACAAATTAAACAGCATAATGGGTTAAAACAATTTTTACAAGAATTTTCCAGTATATCAGATCTTGCTCTGGTCTAGACCCGTACCAGTCCATGGCCTCTTAGGAACAGGGCTGCACAGCAGGAAGCAAGCAGCGGCAAGCCAGCCAAGTTTCAACTGTATTTACAGCCATTACCCATCACTCACATTACTGCCTGAGCTCTGTCTTTACCAGATCAGAGGTGACAACACACTTTGGGCGTCACTGTCTCCCATCCCAGATGGGACTGTCTAGTTGCAGGAAAAGAAGTTCAGGGCTCCCACTGATTCTGCATTATGGTGAGATGTATAATTATTTCATTATATATTACAATATAATACTAATAGAAATAAAGTACCCAATAAATGTTATACACTCGAACCATCCCAAAGCCATCATACCCAACCCCCACCCCCGCAAGTCTGTGGAAAAATCGTCTTCCAGGACACCCATGCCTGGTGCCGAAAAGGTTGGGGACTGTTGCTGTAAGGGAAAAGGAGATAGGAACTCTTTGCTTTCTTAAGGCAATTTGTTTTAATCTGTTGCTTACCTCTCCTATTTCAAATACCCAACCATCACAGTAAAAATTAAAGTACCTTTTAATCTTCCAAAATACAACAATAGGTCGATAGACCTGGAAACAAGAAAGAAATAAAGTGGCAGCAGAAGCATCTATTTTCTAAACCTAGCCTCTCGTGTTGTTTTATCTACCAGTTAAGTCACTCCCTAGTCTTGGGAAGGGTTAACTCTTCTACAGCTACACTTAGCACACTGAGTGTATAAACTTTCTGTTTACTTATTTCCTTCTTCCACTGGACCACAGACTGCTAGAGAGCAAGAGCCAGATCTTAATCACTGCCATATTCCCTGCCATAGAGTAAAGGCTGGTCCACACAAGGTATCCTAATTGTTATCTAGTTCTATAAGCTAGAGAAGCATCCAAAGGTTTTTCAAGAAAAGTACTGTCTGAAATAGATATTAAGACTTGGAATCTGTAGCTAGAAAACTCAAGAAGCAAGAACCGGAGACTGCCACTAACGGAAGGCAAGCAAGAAGGGTAAATCCCTAAAACAATAACTATGCTCTGAACGGACTATGAAGAAAACAGATGAGAGACATTGGGATGCTACCACAAGATATAAGAAAATGGGATATTTTGTTTTACAGTTTATGTGTTGTGTTTTTATATCTCCAATATCTGAAGCTTGAGACTTTTGAATGATCCTCACTGATCTCTCTCAGTCATCACCCATGCCCAACAGTGTTAGTTCCTCCCTAGTTTTCCTTAACCCTTTCCCAGTACTTGATTCTCAATGCTGCCACTTTTGTTTAGGTCCCCATTACTTTTCACTAAATGGTAGCCTCCTAATTCAGTTCTCTGTCTCCAGTCCCTTAAAAACTGTTCTCTGGTCTGTGAATATCCTCCTAAATTTGGGCTCTGGTTATATAACTTCTCAATTCAAAAACCTTTAATGGACTTCTATTTGCAAAGGTCTCCAAAATAAAATTCTAAGTCCTTACTACCATAGTATAAATAACATGGCAGGGTGCACTGTGCATGGGTAATAGAGACAAGTAGAACTAAGTTTTGAAAACTGAGTCTACCACTTAATAGCAATGTGACTACACACGAGTCACTTTTACCTTTCTAAGGCACAGATTTCCAGAGAGAGAAAAAGAAAGAGAATGATAACTAAGATTTTAAAAGAATGTGCTGGGGACACTGACAAGCAGTTGAGTACCTTCCTCACAATTGTGAGGTCCTGGGTTCAATTCCTGACCCTGGCCCATGCAACTCCATATGCTGGACTGCAGTGCAACTGGTAATTACTAAGATGGCTCTGTGGTAAAGGTTCTCACCTCCCACGGAGGTGGCCCCCAGTTCAGTTACTGACCAATGTGGCCCCACATCCACCTGTGTGAAATGAAACTATGTCACAACTAATGATGTATAACTATGGAGACTGTTCTGGGCCCTCCCCACTTCTCTCTCTCTCTCTCTCTCTCTCTCTCTCTCTCTCTCTCTCTCTCTCTCTCTCTCTCTCTCTCTCTCTCTCTCTCTCTCTCTCTCCTTCTCCTCCCTCTCCCCCTCCCCCTCCTCTCAAACAAATCTTTAAAAACAAATGTGCCTAGCCCAGTGCTGGGTACATGACAGGGGCTCAATACCTTTACTGCCCCCTCCCCACTCAGGCTAACATTAAAGCCTTGATGGGGTCCTTACCCAGCCCTGAACACTGTACTCCACTGTATTGTCCTCTGTGCTCCCATCGACCTGTGATCATGGTTCATATATCACTTACCGTATTCTGCCTGTACTTATTTATTATAAGCATCTTTAGATATAATTATTATTATTTTGAGTAGTCTTTTCTTCCCTTCTAGATTGAAAACAACTCAAGGACAGAGGTGTAATCTTGTTCATCCTCTTATTTCCCATAACATATAGCATTATGTACTTCACATAAGAACTATGCATATATAAATGTATACTACTGTAAGTTGATTCTGTATAATTTTAAATGATTTTCCTAAGTTTTAAAATCAAAAACTCTTTTTAAGAATTAAATTAGGGGAAGCTGGGATGGCTCAGCAGGTTAAGCACTCACTTTACAGCCCTGGAGCCCAAGGTTCGAATCCCGGCTCTGGCCCATGCAGACCCACATGCTGAACTGGAGTTGTGCCCCCAGTTCAGTTCTTGCCGGGGCCTATACGAGAGGCTCCTGGCCCAGTTCCTGCCCTGCGCAGCCCTGTGCCCACCTGTGGAGTGAAACAATATGGAAAACTAATGCTGTTAACTATGGAGACTGCTCTGGACCCTTCCCATTCTGTCTGTCTCTCTCTGTCTGTCTCTCTCTGTGTCAAAAAACAATAAAAATAAACCTTAAAAAAAAAGAATTAAATTAGAAGCAGAACAGAGAATTACCATACTGCATATACAGCACATCTCCCTAGCACCTAACACAGACCTTAAAATAAAGTCAGTGTTTCCTAAGAGTTGATTAATTTGTGTCACAGGCTGAACACCATACTGTGGTGAATACAGGCTTAAAATTAAGTGTTTTGGTAAAAAGAGAGACAGGCACACAGGAAAAAGAAAGGGTAGTAATACCTATCAAATCTATCATTACTACTGGAAAAATACCCAGAGAAGATCAGTTCCAATGGTAATGAACAGCAAAATTATTATTCTCTAGAATATTAATTTGAACAGGTTGAATTTTCTGTTTCCACAGACACTGAAACTTGAGAAAATGAGCTTATACTGCATGCAGAGATGTACAATGACTTTTAGGACACTTTAGCTGAGCTACATCCAATTAACAAAAATTGGTTCCCATTTTATTTTTTGTAAACAATATAAAGTTAATATTTGAACAGATTAAAATATAGTCATGTTGCTTATTTTTCACACTCTATCTTGGAAGTAAAATAACTCAAAGTCAATTTTTTACAAGAGTACAAAAATTATTACTGATGCAACATAACAACTGTTGCTGCTGCTTCTTTAAAAATATATGTCTAATATCATGTCCACAAATATATATATATATACACACACATATATATACATGTATGTATATGTGTGTATGTCTAAATGGCTAAGAACATAAACTGTTGTCAGAGAGATCCCCAGTTAAATCTATTACTATTGCTTTTAGACACTGGCCAAATTACTTAACCTCCAAATCTCCATTTTCTCACCTCTAGTATGAAAATAATAGGAGTGTCTACCTGAAGGGTTGCTGTAAGAATGAAATAATTTAATGATACTGATTATAAAGCACTGTGCCTGGCACAAAGTGAGGTCTTGATAAACGGTAGCTATAATAATAATAACCATCATTACCACATAAGTTTATCTAGTGATTATTTACAACTTGGTTATATGGCTTTTATATATCGCCAATATGTTATATGGCAATACATATTTAATTATCAGCTACCTTTTTAGAAATATTTCTTACAAACCAGTCTTCTTTCAAAGGAGATCCCAAGACTACTACTGGGCTCTCGTTTGAGAGCCATTCCAGCCAAGTCCTCGAGGACTCCTCTCGGACGTACTCAGCCGGGTCAAGGCCGCGGGAGCCTCTCCGGGTGCCGGCGTGGGGCAGGCTCCGGAGCCCGGACGGACTGCGCCCCGGGTCCTGGCCAGGCCGCCCGCGCTGCCCCGCCCGCTCGTCGGGATGAGTGACGGCGACAACAGGTGCGGCGCGGCGTGTGCAGTCTCCGCAGAGCCTCCAAGTTTGGCGCGTCCGGCTTCGGGAGGGTCAGAGCTTGACTCTGAAAACCGCCCTCCTCGCCTTGCACCAGCCTTCCGACGTCGCCCCTCAACCGGCTTTTTGCACCTTAGCAAAGCCTGAGGTCACCTCAACCTCCTGAAACCCACCAGTCCCAGACACCGACTCCTCTCCAAAGGGGAGAAGGGGGAAAGGCATGCGGTGCACGGAGCTTTGCATGACTGTTCGCTCTGTCCTCCCTAGCCGTCCGAAAGCAGACGAGAGTGACCCCAAAACCGAGCTGTCGATCCGCACACCCCATGCACGCCCCTACTAGCTGCATGCTCTGCCCCTGAGACGGCTTGGCGACCTAGGGCCACCGCTGCAATCGCCCGCTCGCGATCCTCCCCAGCTTGGGGCGCCCTCCCGACCCGCCGCCTACGGTGCTGTTTCTTGCCCCACCTCCCCCACCCCCGCGGGTGGCAGGTTCAGGCCCAGGGACGAGCTTGCGCCCCTGCAGCTGCCACTGCCGACGTCGCCACCAGGGGGAGTCTCCGTCGGGAAACGTAGGGGTTACCTCATTGGTGAGAAGGTGCTTTCAAACTTTAGGGTTCTGCTCCATTGCCCCGGATTTTGAAGAGCGTAGAGAAGATGGAAACCGAGCCTAGGGCGGTGAGTACAGCAGCCAGGGCCCCAGGGTAGCGGGGACTAGAAGTAGCGTAGACTCCGACTCGGAGGGGCCGGGGAGGGGGAGGGGAGGGTTCTGGAGGGCAAAGTCTGGAGCCCAAATACCCGCTGTTTTATTGGGAAGAAGGCCCCGTCGACCACCTCGAGGAGCGGCCTGGCCGCAGGTCCTATCGGGTCGTGTCGTGGGGTCGGAAAGGTGTGGCCAGCTGTATGGACGAGGTATATAGGTGCGTTAGAGGATCTTGGAAATGGCCGAGAGGTTCCGGGAGGCGGTGCGTGACTGTCCAGAGAAACAGCTTTCCCGCCGAAACTGGGCTGGGCCTCCTCTTTGACGCTCGCTCCAGCCAGACTCAGCCCTTACGCCCGCCACAAGGAGTTGTCAGGACAGCTGATGCCTCCTTTCCCCGACCTGTCAGTGGGGAGCTAGACAGCCCGAGAGGTTGGGAGTGGGGGGAGGGGGCGCTTGCGGCCCAAGTAGGAGCCGGACACTAGCGCCGAGTGCACAACCGGAGCTGATCAGAGGCCAGGAGGGGGAGGGGTGGGAGAGCAAGCCAGCCTGAGGGCCCGGGCAACGTGCCAGCCCCGGCCCCTCCGGCGACCAATCAGCACACAGCACAGCAGAGCCCTGGGGGTAGCTACGCACGCACCAGGGGCCCACGTCCACGTCGGATCCGTGCCGTTGAGGGTTCCCGCCACCGGTTCTGGCGGGTTTGTGGGACAAAATTTCTCGCTGGTTAGCCTTCTTTTCCCTCCCACACTTTGGTGGGGAGGGGGTGGATCCTCGTGTCAATACCCAAATTCATGATGACTCGAGAGAACCCGAGGAATTTGTCTCTGCGGCCATTTCCCCCAGCGCCTCAACTTGCTGGCCTTGGAGGGGAAGGAGCATCGAGGCCCTGACTGTGACGGTTAGCCAGCCCTCTTACTATTGTTTTCGTTGGCAAATAGGTGATAGCTTTCGAGATTAATTCTCAAGGGATGGAGGCAGTGGAGGACACATTACTTGAAGGAAATTTTTAAAGAACTCGCTAGTACTTGAAGTTTATTACGCTAAGGACCCTTCTAACCTAATAACAGCACCTACCTAGTTGCTTTTCGTACATTTGCAAAATTCTTGCCATCAGGATTTGAGGTTTTCAATGCAGTGCATAGCTAACGTTCTCTAAAGGAGCTTAGGTGTTGCCTCTACCCATGCCTTGTTAATGAAAACATTAAAATATTTTCTAGGCTAATATTCATAGTGTATTCTTCAGCCTGCCGACTAATGGTTGGCATACCATGAGCAAGAAGAAATGATTCATTCATTCATTCATTCAACAAATATTTATTGAATATTGTACATGTACCATCACTACTTTAGGTGCTGCAGTAAACAAAACTGACAAAAATCACTTCCCTCATAAACTTGACATAGTGGAAAGAGACAAACAATAAACATACATAAATTGCACCATATGTTGGAAAGTGATAAATGGTAAGGAGAATATGAGTTTGGAACCTACAGTAGAGCAGGAGACTTAGAAACTGGAGAAGGAAGTGAATTGGATATAAAAAGTTGGTTTTTCTTTTTTCAGTACCATTTAGTTTCTCAAAATTGGAAGTAAAACACTGTTCACTTGTGTTCATGTCATCGCTTTTGATGGAAAATGAGATTGACTTTTATTTAAACAAATTTGAGGACAAATGAGTTCACCAGTTGAACTCATTTTGTTTGTAAGAAGAGAACTTCATGAAGACTGATTTTTTTTTTTTTATTGCAAATAGGTCATTTTTATATTCTCTCTAAACAGGCAGAGAGATCAGATTATAGCTATTAGACTTGTTCTTTTATTTCTAGCAATACAAATCTACAGTTGAAAAATAAAACTAAGCATCACAGAATCGCCCATTCTGGGCACTTTGTCCGACAAGTAAAGTGACTGAACTTACAAATAACCTCCAACTGCCCAGAGAGTATGCTGTTAAGATTGGATTCCCAATTAAATTGGGAACAGTAGCATAGCAGTTACTGAAGGTGATGACTTTTCTGTGGTTTAGTAGATTTTTTTTTTATAAACAGCCTTATTAGGTAGGGAACATGGGGTTTTTTTCCCTTTTTAAAACTAGATGGAGAATAGACCCCATAGGTTCAGCCCCATAATCACCACTGCCCTAGTCATTTCTCTGTGGATCTTGCAAAGATTAGAGATTATGATTGTATTGGCTAATGAAATGACAGAGGAGAACAAATGTGAAAAAGAACAACTTCATTATCTAAATTGGAAATTCATTTTCATGTATTTATTTCTCAGAGAATTTAAATTACGAACTTCAGGCTTTTTCAAACACTCATTTAGTATGTTAGACTATCTCAGAAATCTGTGTAGTGTTCTCAAAAGGAAGTTAATTAGCAAGGTCTTGAATTGGTTTCTCTTCAAAATTCTATTCTCAAGTCTTGTTTTTTCATATGTACCTTAAGAGTCTACTATCTTGCCATTGTGCAAATTATTATGTGTTAATAGGATTATGTATTAATATATATTTATTAACTTCTAAATTAGGACTCCTGACTTAGAATTGTGAACATATTAATATGTACTGAGCTCAATTCTTTGGTATTAAAATGTATATCTGTGCGTTACAGGGAATTTTTTTTTTTTTTAATCAGTCCAATCTTCACATTGACAAGTACGTTTAGTCTATGGCCATACCACCCTGAACACACCCTATCTCATCTTATCTCAGAAGCTAAGCAGGGTCGGGCCTGGTTAGTACTTGGAAGGGAGACAGATGCATTTAAAATTTTGATGCTAGAGTCAAAAAAGTGAATTTGAATGTCAGTGTTTAAATTGTCAATATTCTTTAGCTAGAGACTGCCAGGAACACAGCTGTAGTTTAATAAAGCTGGGTCTATTATGAACCTGATCTCAAAGGCAAGGGAAGTAAAAGCAAAAATAAATGGGACTATATCAAACTAAAAAGTTTCTGCACAGCAAAAAAAAACCCATCAACAAAGCAAAGAGGCAATCAACCAACAAATTGGGAGAAAATATTTGCAAACAATGCCTCTGATAAAGGGCTAATATCTAAAATATACAAAGAACTCATACAACTGAACCAATAACAACAACAACAAACAAACAAACAAGGGGAAACTGGGATGGCTCAGCAGGTTAAGCACTCACTTTGCAGCCCCGGGACCAGGGATCAAATCCCGGGACCAGCGATCAAATCCTAGCCCCAGCCTATGTGGGCCCATATGCTGAACTGGAGTGTGCTTCCTATGTGGGAGGCCCTTAGTTCAGTTCTCACCCCCAGTTCTGCCCATGGCTCAAGGGGCATGCCTCCCATGCAAGAGGCCCCCAGCCTAGTTTCCACCCTGTGCAGTCCCCTCCCACCTGTGTGGAATAAAACAATGTCTAAAACTGATGACGTACAACTATGGAGACTGCTCTGGGCCCTTCCCTTTCACTCTGTCTCTCTCTGTCTCTGTCTCTCTCAAAAACAAAATAAATCTTAAAAAAATAAATTTTTTTAAACCAATCCATTTGAAAAATGGGCAGAAGACCTAAACAGACACTTCACCCCACAAAGATATACAAATGGCCAACAGACATATGAAAAAGTGCTTAGCATCATTAGCCATTAGGGAAATGCAAATCAAAACCACAATGAGCTATCACCTCACATCTGCTAGAATGGCTATAATCAGTAAGACAAGGAACAACAAGTGCTGGAGAGGCTGTGGACAAAAAGGAACCCTTTTACACTGCTGGTGAGAATGCAAGTTGGTACAACAGCTATGAAGGACAGAATAGAGAATCCTCAGAAAACTGGGAATGGAGCTACCATGTAACCCAGCAATCCCTCTTCTGTGTACCCAAAAAACTTGAAAACCTTCATCCATAAAAAACATGTATGCACCCCAATGTTCACTGCAGCACTATTCACAGTGGCCAAGTCATGGAAATAACCAAAGTGCCCTTTGATAGATGACTGGATAAAAAGGCTGTGGTGGGGAAAGCCAGAATGGCTCAGTGGGTTAAGCGCTCACTTTGCAGCGCCGGGGACCCAGGATCGTATCCTGGCCTCGGCCCGGGCTCCTCAGTTCAGTTCTCTCTCTGTCTCTGTATCTATCTATCTATCTATCTCTGTCAAAAACAATAAAAAAATAATAATTTTCAAAAAAGCTGTAGTACATATATACAATGGAATATTACTCAGCTATAAGAAAAGATTAAATACCGTCATTTGCAACAACATGGATGGAACTTGAAATCATCATGCTAAGCAAAATAAGCCAGACAGCAAAAGCTAAGAACCATATGACTTCACTCATATGTGGAATATAAAACTGAAAGCAACAAAGAAACAAAACTTCATGGACATAGTCAATAGTTCAGTGGTTATCTGAGAGTAAGCAGGGAGAGAGAGGGGTGGGAGAGGAGGGAGGGGAGCTAAATATATGGTGATGGAAAGAAAGCTGACTCTGGGTGGTGAACACATATTGTAACACTTAGACAAAGTACTATAGAATTGTACACCTGGAACTTATGTAGTTTTTACTAACCAATGTCACACTAATAAATTTAAAAATAAAAAAAAATGTTGGGTCTATTGAATTGTTGCAACTAGGAAGAACACATACCATGGAGCAAAATGTTAGAATTTATTATAAGATTTAGGATTGTGTTAAGCATATTTTTAGAGGAGAGTTTAAGGAAAAGGGGCTTCTCTCTGAAATGCACGTTGTCAGGATGTGGGAATATGTTATGATTGGTATGTTAACTCTCACCTAGTAGGCAAGAAAAACAGATCGATGATAAAGCTGTGATTGATAAAGAAGGAGTGAGCAGTCACCCATTTAAGCCAGGATAGAGTGATGTTTGGTCAATCATTTTTGTGGTTTGAACAATGCTTTTGTTTTTTCAGTGTTCAGATATGATTATTGAGTGGTCTTGTTTTCCATCACAATCACAGAGTAGCCTTGCCTGATGGTGTTAAGAAAACATCACAGGGGAAAGCCGGGACGGCTCAGCGGGTTGAGCGCTCGCTTTGAGGCCATGAGGACCGAGGATCGAATCCCGGCTCCGGCCCAGGCAGGACCCACGTGCTGAACTGGGGAGTTCCCACAGTTTGGTTCTCTAACTGTCTCTGTCTCTGTCTCTCTCTCTATCTGTCAAAAAGTAAAATAGAAATAACTATGCACTG
>PVKE010017850.1:0-30243 GCA_004027555.1 Craseonycteris thonglongyai
CTCTCTCTCTCTCTCTCTCTCTCTCTCTCTCCCTCTCTCTCTCTCTCTCACACACACACACACACACACACACACACACACATTTTCTCAAACAATAAATCTTTTTTGTTAAAGATTTATTTTATTGTTTTTGACAGAGACAGAGAGAAGGGGGAGGGACCAGAGCAGTCTCCCTAGTTGTGTATCATTAGTTGTGATATGGTTTCATTCCACACAGGTAGGTGGGGGCTAAGCAGGGTGGGAACTGGGTTGGGGGCCTCCCACATGGGAGGCATGCCCCCATGAGCCAGGGTCCAAACCAGGGGAGCAATAACTCAACTGAGGGCCTCCCAAATGGGAAGCACACCCCAGTTCAGCATATGGGTCCCCACAGGCGGTGGCCAGGATTCAATCCTTGGTCCCCAGGGCTGCAAAGTGAGTGCTTAACATTCTGAGCCATCCCGACTTCCCCAAATCTTCTTTAAGTAATTTTTGCAAGAATAGTACTAATACCTTTTTTCTTCACTTTTTAAGAGTAAATTGATGACAATGCTCATTACACCTAAAAACAAGTAAGAATATTCTTCAAAATAACCACAATATAATCAAGTACAAATTAACATTGTCAGGTTATAACTATTTAATCTACCAACTTTAATCAAGCAGCCTATTGTCCTAATGCCCTTTGTAGAAAAGAAAGAAAGAAAAAAACTACTCAGATAAACAAAGCATATTTAGTTAAGAGGTCTCTTAAGTGACCTTCAATTTGAAATAGCTCCTCAGTCTTCCCTTGACTTTTTATAAATTATTATTTTTAAAAAGAATGATTATTCTTTTAAAGATTTAAATTTTTATTGTTTTTGACAGGGGAGGGGGATGGGGCAGAGCTGTGTCTATAGTTGGACATCATTGGTTTTCTACATAGTTTCATTCCACAGGTGGGCGCAGGGTTGCAGGGCAGGACCTGGGCCAGGGGCATCCCTCATAGAGCTTGCCCCAGTGAGAACCAAACTGGGTAGTACACCCCAGTTCAGCATATGGGTGCACATGGGCCAGGGCAGAAATTCAATCCTCCGGACCCTGGAGCTGCAAGACAAGAGCTCAACCCACTGAGCCATCACAGCATCCCCTTCCTTCGACTTCTAAATCCTTGACACTTGAAAATTATAGGTCAATTTGTGGAATGTTTCTTAGCTTAAGTCTATCACGAGTTTCTTCTTGATTAGATACAGGGCAAAAACAAATACCAATACTAGATCCTTCTGTTACATCTTAACATATCATACTTGATTCAAGTTTTGTGTGTCAGGTTTCTTCATTGTAAAGTTTTTATTTTTCCTTTGTAAGTTAAACATATGTATGGGAGGTACTTTGAGCCTGTGAATATAGTTCCTCATCAAACTTTCACCCATTCATTTTTAGTATCCACTGGCATTTCTTGGTTGAATGAATGATCACTATGATGGTTATGAAGTGTTAATTTTCTAATGCCATCTTTTTAATTCTATGATTATTAATTGGCATTCTATTACAAGGTAAGTTATTTTTCTCCCTATTTATTCTCTCATTTATTTATAAGAACACGAACTCATGGATATTTATTTTATTCAATTGGTTATTCTCTATCACTGTCTTTTTCTTCTTTTTTTTTTTTTTTTTTTGCTCAATTGTCCTAGTCGGGGCCAATGGAGGCCTTTCAAGGTGACTTACTGACACTGTGACATTCTAAGCTGCCACCATGCAGATGCCTTCCCCACCTGGCCCAGATGACATTGTCCTGCATTGGGTCTCCACCTGTCATACCCCTTACCAAGTGCACACCTCACCACACTTGGGCCCTGATCCTGTCCCAGGATGCTACTCTCTGACCCCCCAGATATGGATGATCTGCCTTGCTCGGTTCCCTCACACAGCTTTTCTTGAGACTTAATCAGGAAGAAAAGCAGGAGGAAGGTCAAGAGATTAGCAGGAAATAAGCATGATTTGAAATAGTTTTAGATTTTTGCCAGAGTACATGAGTTGTACTTTTTAAGGGTTTCATTTGCTTATAGTCATATTTTATCATGATATTAGTCAGAAAATTTTCTACCAATGGTCAACTACTTATTATAATCACCAGATCCACCCTCAAAAAATAAAATCACTCACAAGGAGGTATGCCATTTTGGTGTTGCTTATAAATGTTCTCAGCTCCTTGCCAAATAAGGATCAGTTTCACTGTTCCCTTTACATAAATAGATGTTTACACATAGGTGTCTTTGAACATGCTCTTTATTACTGTAGTATGTTTACACTGACATATCTTGGTGTATAACATATATATGCTGTATAGCATATATATCATATATGTTGTATATCATATATATGTGTGTGTGTGTGTGTATATATACATATATATATGTATGTATATATATATATGACACATCTTCTGTCTCTTTTGCATCTCCATATATTATCTTTAATTGTTTTTAGCACATGAGGAAATGCTCAAGAGATAACACCAATTGACCTAAGTTTTCATTCATTATCATTATGCCCACACTGGAAATGTGTCAGATGTCAATGTCTGCTTGGTAGGAAGACACTGACTCATGAAAGTTAATATCTTGGTAAAATATTTTCCCATAGATAATAATTTTTTAAGAAAAATGATCTTTTGATATAATGACTGTATATAGACTTATTCTTTCTCAATGTTAAAAAAAAATGCACTGTTACAATACACACCTCACAGTGTGGGTTAGTGAGGGGGCTAATACAGATGCCCAGATCTACAACCCTACCAGAGCTGACATTCTTTTTATCCATCACACCTCAAGCATCAGATCACTAATTCATTACAGGATAAGACAACTGCCAAATTATTAGTCTACAGAGAGAAGAAGCTCCTCAGACATCTGTCATGTTGATGAAGGCAGCACCATCCTTTGACCTTGGCAAGTTCAAGGTCGATAATAAGACAAGTCAGGCAGGAAAAGCGGCATGTGCTGACTCCATTAACGTGTGCTGTGTGCACAGTCAGGATCACGGTTTCTCCTGTCAATTAGTGCCGGAGAACCTGGGGATGGCTGATGACTAGAGACGTGCCATCGTGAGGTATAGTTACCTCACCACTATACCCTGCTGCATTCTAATTAGCCCCAGTCCCTTGACTACTTCTTCAGTCCTTCATTATTGCCACCTTCAAGAAACTCAATCAAGGGTTTTATATTGCACATAATTAATTGGAAGAAATGTTGAGCAATCTAGTAATGAAGTTTGATGACTTTGGACTCTGGGCAAAGGCTTTGCAGGCTTCTTAGAATAATGCTGTTATGACATGCTCCGAGCTGTGTAGCAGAACCAGTGAGAGACCCACAGAGAGGGACAGTCTCTGGTACAGAAGCTGTGGGGACACAGCTAGGAAAGGGTCAAAATAAACATGTGATGGTGGCTCCAGATGGGCCATGTAGGAGTATGTACACATACAAAACAAAACGGTTCTTAACAAGCGATCACTGAACCCACAAATGAAAGAATAAAAGCAATGAATGTATAAGCCTTTGAAAAATCATTCTATCTAGATATATTTAGAAAAAAAAAAAAAATTACAATATTAAAGTGAGCAGACTTTTGTTCTCACATGCCAGCACCATGGGTCTCCCAGAGCCATGGCTCTCAAGTTCGCCTGAATGGCATAATCGACTGAAGGGTTGTGAAAACACAAGATACTAGACTCACGCCTCCCCTCCTTCAAGCTTCTGACTCAGTGGGTTTGGAGCGGGTTAGGATTTGCATTTCTGAAACGTTCCCAGGTAACACTGATATTGCTAATGGAGAAAGGAGGCCATACTTTGAGAATCACTTTTCTAGAAAGAGCTATCCAAATTGTAGGTACAGTGCCTAAAAGCAAAACTTTGTCCTTGCTTTTCACAACAAAGAAAATGTTATACATGGTCACCTTAGTAAGTCATTAAAAAGGTAGCATGAAGCTTTATGCATTAACATTATTTTTATTTACTTGTACTAATTGAAACATTTGTTTTGTTTGTTTTAGTGAAATGCTGTGCAAGCAGGCTTATAAAGTTTATTGTAAAGTAAAATGGGCATGTCTTCACTTCGGACATGCCTCCTTAATGCCATCCTTGTACTTTAAGAAACTTCCTCTTGATTTATATAAGATAAAGGATAACTAGTGATAGACCATGTCACAGGAATAATGGCCTGGTAAGCATTTGGAATAGTTAAGTACATGTATGTGTGTGGTTACATCACAAATTAGTTGGGTATTCTAGTCCTTGATTTATCTAAAAGTATTGTGAATTCAATATTATACATTATCTCTATGACTAAGGAACAACTTGTTTTAATACATGCAGACTTCAGTTACACATCTACAAGATATGGACAACCACTTAAAAACCTTGGTTTCCTCTAGCTTTAAGATTTCATGACATGGATCCTTATTTTCTACTTGAATCAACATGTTTAGTGCCTAGTACAATATTCAGATTAGAAACTATTAAAACTCTGCTGTGTCCCTGAAGGCAGAAGTTCAGAATGTCACTTCATGGTCCCAAATATCCACCAACCTAGGTACTCTTAGAATAAGTAATGTATTAAAACAAACAAACAAACAAACACTCACATTCTGTACCACAGAAATATTGAGTACTCTGAGAAATTACTCTTGGGTAGAAATTGTCTGTCCATTGAAATCCTTGGAAAGAGCACTAGGAATAATTATATCCCAATTCAACTGAAGAATCACTTAAAATTCATAGATACTTTAGGTCACTTTATAGTGACCTAAATTAGAACATCCAATGGCACTGATTTAATAACCTAGTATTCTAAAACTACTAAACTCTAAATCCCCCTTTTAACATCAAATTTGTTGAGAGCTTCCATTCAATTTCAAAGTTCATATTGGTTACATAAGAAAGATTATTAGTCAAACCCTTAACTATATTAAGTCTGGCTTATAAATTTGAAACATGAGAATGCACATTCTTTTTTTTAAGTTTTATTTTATTTGACAGAAAGAGATAGAGACAGAGAGAGACAAAAAGAAGGGGGAGGGCCCAGAGCAGTCTCTATAGTTGTGTGTCATCAGTTTTTCACATGGTTTCGTTCCACACAGGTGGGCGCAGGGGTGAGTGGGGGAGGTGTCAGGAACATGGAATAGGAGCTGAACTGGAAGCTGAGAACCAAACTGGGAGCCTCAGCACACCCCACTTCAGTGTATGGGTCTGCACAGGCAGGGCCTGGGATTCGATCCTCAGTCCCCAGCGCAGCAAAGCAAGTGCTTAACCCACTGAGCCATCCTGGCTTCCCCGAGAGTACAAAATTCTTGAAGGCTGGAGTCACACATATTTATAGGGATTCCAGAAATAAGTCTACTGGCTTTTTATGTCTTATACATACAAAATCTTAAGGCCTACGTTTTCATTTTCACCACGTATTTTGGTAGCTTCTGAAACAAGCCCTAGGAATTTGACTGTGTCCTTTCGGCTGTCAGAGTGAGGAAGGGTCGATACACTCTTTATAAAAGCCCAGGGAAAACAGTGCAAATCTTCACAAATTAAATCAAGACTACATGCTCATACATAAGCAAGAATGAAAGGAGTTTATAAATTTTTTAAATCATCTACTCTCTGAAGCATCACATTCCTTCTTGTAAAATAAGAAAAAAGAGGATAAGGGGAGGAGGGAGGGAGGATAGAAGGGAGGGAAGGAGGGAGAGAGGGAAGGAGAGAGGGAGGGAGAAAGAGAGAAATGAGAATAGGTTCAGACTGCCCTCTGGTGGATATAATTTGTTTCTTTAGTCTTTGAAGATAAAACAAAGATACCAAGAAAGAAAAGAAAAATTAGAAAATTAAAAATTAAAAAAAAAGGAAGAAAATGGGGAAAGTAAAGAATATTAAAAAGAATAAAGTTTAAAAAAGAAAGCGAATTAGAAAGCACTGGAAAAGAAAACCAGAGAAGTAAAGAATATAGCATAAGAAAAGGAAGAAACAATGAAGATTATGAGCAAAAACAAAGACCAAAAACTAATGTCTTACTTTACCATTTGATCAATCCCAGAATTATTTATGGAGAAATAAATAAAATTATACCTGCTAAATATATATGACATGTTAACTATTCTTTTTTCTTTTTCAACTTAATCTGCTTTGTGCATTTAAAGTGCTTCAATAGAAGCTTTTAGACACAAGAATTAGGGAAACATGATAGAATTAACTGAGAAAAATGTTTAGAAATTGAAAATTGCTTTTTCTTGCAACTTAGATTCATTGCACATAAATCCCAACAGAACATACAGACATACAACCCTGAGTCCACTACATATATAAACAATCCGGGGGGGTGTAAATTTTTTTTTTATTTTTTTTTTACTTTTTGATAGATTGAATGATTTGCCCACAGATTTTCTAGCTCTTTGAACGCATTGGATGGGAAAATAACACTGGATAAAATGTAAAATTCAGGAGGAACAGAGTTTTTAAAATCTGGTTTATTACATAAGGACTATGGTAGAAGCTAAAGTCTTATTGATAATTACCAATGTCGCCCATTCATTCCATTACCAAATTCTGAAATATGTGCCATTAATACCAGGTAACAGGAAAGAGAAATTCAGAGGAGGCTCGAAGCTCCATCCTCATGCCTGAAATCCTACCTTTCCCCCAAAGTATTATCAACTAGAGCCATTGTATCTCAAACTGAAGGTAAACATGAAACTTTCACTGCCCACCCAAGCGCAAGGGTTTCAAGGGCCCAGGAGTGTGGCTTTGAAGCCCACCCAGCCCCTAACCTTTTCTCCTCAGCCTGTACCAGTATAGAGCCCAGTGTCTTCCAAGCACTGATTATCTCTCACTCCTTGCCACTGACACAAACATGGCGGCCTCCACCTGGCTGAAACAAACATGGCGGCCTCCACCGGGCTGAAACAAACATGGCGGCCTCCACCGGGCTGAAACAAACATGGCGGCCTCCACCGGGCTGAAACAAACATGGCGGCCTCCACCTGGCTGAATTCAGAATCACTTTCTGCTGAGAGACTGTACGCGTCCTTAAATAGCCAAAGAGGTACTTTGAAAGGGGGCAAAATTAGTTAGGCTCATTGAAAGCCTTTAAGACATCTTGGGGATGTGCAACCAAACTAAAGGTAAACAATGGAAAAAGGCAATGCATACACAACAAGTTGTGGCAGAAATCACCGTCATAGACACAACAGAAAAAGAAAAGAAAATATCGGAGTTCCTTGTTTCTTTTTTTGGACAGATAGCTTCCTTCTATTCCAGGAAGGGCAGCCAAAGAGCCCAGGTGAGCATCCTGCCCTGCCTACAGGTAAGACTAGAATGTGACCATAGATGCCTCCTCCTCACAGGTGCACGGCATCTCCTGGGCTCATTCTTGGGTAAACTGTTCGTTGATACTGAAGGGGAATCAAAGGGCACTCAGGTTCAAGTAGACAGTCACACTGAGTAATGGCTTTAATGCTTGGACATTGTGTTATTTTGAAACGCAGAGCATACTGCCTAATTTGAGACATTCTCATTAGGCACTAACTTAAATGTGCTGGTCATTAAAATGCATTTTGTTTCTTAAGGGAACCCTGTCCTTGTCACCTCTTGATCTACACAAGTTACACAGTGACATGAATCTGTTTTTCTTCCTCCTCTCCTCTTTGTCTCTCTTGACTTATTCACTACTGCCATGTCTTTCCATATTAAAAAGTAAAACCTAATTATCTTCACCAAGAACTTTCGTTTTGCTCAAGCACAAGAAAATGAGCTACCTGCTCTGCTAGCAGCAGACTCTGATCAAAAAAGGCATCTCTCCCTTGTGGAAAACTGGACATCAAGGGATCAGACAATAGGAAAGGTAGTTCTACACAGTAGAGCATAATTTTAAATATCATTAATGAAACACATCTCCACACTTTAGCATGATAAAGGTTTAATATCCAGGATTAAAATCCATTTCCCTACTAAAAGAGTTTTAACTTGGAAGATTATTGTTAGAAAAGTTAGCTTTGTGGGGGAGGCATTGTTAACCACAAATATGTTTACACTAGGAAGTCAGTCACCAACTTTAGAACCAGACACCAACAAAAAATTTTCAGCCACTTTCTTTAAAAGGGTTACAAACTTATCAAAACCAAAAATGTAGAGTTTTTCTTTTTTATGAAACTACAGGGGTCAGTTTTACCAAATGGCAAAATATATTCATTTAGACATTTGCAAAATGAGATTAGCAAAAATATTTTAAAGTATAAATATGATGCATTTAAGCCTTATTTCTGCTTTGCAGTAATTTGGGGTGTTCACAAACAGTAATGCTAACTGTTGACATTTACTCTTAAGTATGATGGATAAAGTACCCCTCTAAATATATTCCAGGTTGTTAATACCAGAAAAATCAGCTAAATTTTAAACTATTTATAACACAAACCTTGTGCTATCTGCAATTTTTAAAAATTCAAGAATAATTATCAATTTTTTTTATTATATTCCATTTAATGTAATTTTTTAAATGATGCTTCAATCAATCAAGTTTTCTAAAAAAAACATTTCTGTAACTAGATTAGTTTATGTGATCATCATTTATAAGATTAATTTTACTATCTTAAACACACAGCTATTGACGCTAATGTTCTTTATTCGTTCAGAAAACATTTATTGACTAGTAGGTACCAGGAATACATTATTTTATTTCTAATTGATATTTTTCAGGTGCTGATGTTAGAGAGGAAGAGATGGACACATATTTGATACGGTTTTATATTTGTCTTGATCGTCTTTTCCAGTAGCACAATAAAGTGCCCCTACTCAAACCTGGAAGAATTAAGAAGTCTTCCTGGAGGAGGTGATATCTGAATGGAGTTTTTAGTAATAGTAATAATAACAACAGCACTATTCTAAATGTTTCACTTTTTTCTTCTATTTAGCTTTCATGGTAGCCCCAAGATAGGTGTGCTATTATTATCCCTTTTTATAGATAAGGAAGTGAGGGTTAAGTTACTTGCCCAAAGCAGTACATAGAGGAAGTGGGTTTCAGGATACAAATCTAGACTCACCTGAATCTGTAGTCCATCCTTAATCACCCAGTATGATAAATTCCTTCCTATCTCAACTAGAGGGAAGAATGAATTCAAAGGTCCTGAGGTTTAGGAAAACATCAAGCATTCAGAGACCTGAAAATATATCAGTACAGTGCGAGTATAGTGTATAAGAGGGTAACGAATGCCTAAAATCAATCTAAATTTATCAATAAGAATTGCAGGCTCTGTTGATTCAGGTGATTGTACTAGTCAGAAAAGATTAGGTTGTGCTGCAGTAACAATGCAGTTCCAAGATCTCAGTGGCTTGAAATAACAAATGCTTCTTTCTTGTTCATATGCCATGTCCAGTATAAGACAGTCTACTCATGAGAGCCACTCAGAGACCAAGGCTAATGTGGGCTCTATCTTAACCCTTGGCCTTCAAGACTGTTCTGGCAGGAAAAGAGGATTGCAGAATCAAGCCTCAGCAATTAAGTGCTTTGGCCCGTAGTGATGTATGTCACTTTCACTCACATTTCATTGTCCAACAATAGTTACATAACTATGCCTAACTGTAAGAGGGCAAGAAGTACACTACCCCTTGTAGTTTGAAGTTGAGCAGTACTGGATATTGGTAATTATGAGTCATGCATACCACAGTGCTATTTTTCAATGTTGAAAGGTAAAAGCATGCAGCACATAAAAATATGATTTGAAGTCAGACATAACCCGGTTAGAATCCTTACTCCACAACTCATTAGTTTGTTTTATTCTGATTATGATATTTAACCCTCAAAATTGCATTTTCTTTATAAATATATGGGCATTACCCTTTCAAGACTGTTGTGTGGTTTAAATGAAATCATATATAAAAACGCATACGTGCTAATGAAATATTAGAAGCCTAATAAATGGTGGTTTTATTTATTTTTTGTTGTTTTTTGGTTTCATTTTTGTTTGGGGTTTTTTGTTGTTGTTGTTGTTTTCCTTCTTTATGATTTTTTTAATTGTTAAATTTATTGGGGTGACATTGGTTGATAAAAATTACATTGTTTCCAGGTGCACAATTCTACATTACATTGTCTCTGTATTGCCTTATGTGCTCACCACCCAGAGTCAGTTTCTCTATCACCATATATTTAATGTTCCCTCCCTACTCCCTCACCCACCTCTTACTTTACCCTCAAGTAACCACTAAACTATTGACTGTGTCCATGAGTTTTGAATTGGTCAAGAATTTGCAGCTTTGGAAAAATCAAGAACAGACTTTACAAAAAGGACTGTAATAAAATCGTTTATTAGATTAGTCAGTGAAGCAGTAAGAAATTAGAATTAATATGCCATAAGCAAGGAATTCTCTACTTTGTTACTTTCCTCTATTAGTTTTCTTTTTTTTAATTATTATTGCTGCATAATAAATTACCACAGGCTTAGTGGCTTAAAACAATTCCCATGCATTAGTGTATAATTCTGAAAGTCGAAAGTCCAGGCAGGGTTCAGCTGGGTTCTTCGATCGCTTTCTCTCCAGGCTGAAATCAAGGCATCATTAGGCTGCGTTTTCATTTGGAGCTCATGTCTTCCTCCAGTTTTATGGGGTTGTTGTAGAATTCACTTCCTTCTAGCTACAAGACAGAGGTCCCGTTCCTTGCTGGTTGTCAAGCAGGAGCCCTCTCAGCTCCTAGAGGCTACCCACAGTTCCTTGCCACAGGGCCCCCAAATGCAATTCATAACACGAAACTGCTTTCTTCTAGGACAGTGGGAACATTACTTTCTGACTTCTTCCTCTATGATCAGCTAGAGAAAACCATATGCTTTTAAAGGGATCACCTGATTAGCTCATGCCCACCCCAGATAATCTCCCTTTTGCAATACAACATAACATAATCATGGGAGTGAACTCTCATATCAGAGGCCTCACCGACACTCAATACAACAGGACTGCACAAAGGGGAGAGTTATTGACAATCACCTTATAATTCTGCCTACCACATCCTCGCATACTTCTTACATGCTGAGCACAGCAATGTCTCTAATTAAAACCAGTGATTCACAGAGGTAGCATACAGGAGGTATGTACAGTATATAATAAACAAGCCTTATCGAACTAGCTTAGGATGATAAACACAGCATACACAGTCTTTAGTGCCAACTAACATAGCAGTCCCAAGAAAAAATAATTTATTTCTTTCATTTGGAAACTCATTCTTAAGAAAATCTTCACATTACTTGTTGTGAGAGAATGCTCCATGTGTTTTGCATCTCTGCACATCTTGCAAGCAGAGGCATGTACTACCCTTCGTTATATACTATCTCTTAAAGGATATATGTAGAGTAAACAATCTTGGAAGATGAAGATGGTGTCTCTCTCCAGAGCAAAGGGCATGCTTGCTTATCATCTTGTAGAATAAAGATATTATCTTCTTCCAAAGCAAAGGGTAGGTATGCTTATTACTCATTACAAAGGATTTACATTCCCAAGTAAATATCCTTCTCCCGGAACACAGCTCACTGTATTTGAGTCATTCATCTGGATCCATTTGCTTCATCCCTGGGGAGTGAGGGGCAAAGGGAAACTGACCAGACTGGCTACTGTTATCTCTGAGTGTAGTAAACTTCATCTCTGACCCAGCAATCCATGCCTTCTGCCATCACCCATGAAATTGTGGCAAGCTGACATATTAGCTTGTGAGTAGAGAAAAATCTTAGACTTTCCATGGGTCTTGGCAATATTTAATGTTTTAAAAAAGAGAGAATATAAGAAATGAACAGTGAAATAAAATCTGTACTCAGAAGAAAAACGCTGACTGCACTTATTTGTAAGAATTATATATACATATTTTTCCCCTCAGGTTATAAGCATTCTGGCAGGATTCACTTAAAAATATCTAGATTGATAGACAACTTGAGTGGTTCAGATTGTTATTAAGGAGGAAAACCATATGCATGTTACATGAATATTTCAATATATGTTCATATTTCTTTTCTTCAGGAGTATTAATACAGATCATGCCAATACCTGTATAAAATAATTTTAATCATATTTTTAAATCTCTGCAATGTGTTATAAAAGTTGCAATTCCAAACTAATTCCAACTTCTCACAGATGCAGAACATTTGTAATCACAGACCTTATTTTTAAGAAAATATGCATCTCTGTATATAGAAGAAATCACTCCACTATGACCAGAGTTTACAGAATACTTGAGGTAGATAAACATTATATTTTCCATAGTTGTTTTTAAAAATAATTAAAATTATTAAATAAATAAAAAATAAAATAAAATTCTTGTGAAAGTTTGACTCATCATCAACCTTTTTCCTCCATTTTTATTCATTAGTTCTACTACTAAATATTGAAATGCACACACACACCCTTAAATTCCTGTATAGAATAGAAAATGTATGAAGAAGCATGGATATCTTTTGAGAATTCACTAAAACATACTCTCACATCCAGTGAAATATTAAGATGCATTAAAATTCCTTGCATAAATTATTCCTCATTGTCTTGCATTACATTCACATTGTAAGTGGGACAAGAAATGTCTTGGCCTTTGGCTCTGAAGAAGTCAATGTCTAGAATCAGGGTGAACCTTTGTACACCCTGCCCCAGATTCTTTAGCCTTACACAATTTGTTAGCTTGTCACTTTAAAAAACTTTATTTCAGTTATGGATATAAGATCAAATCCTCTCTTATTAAAATTTTGCAATATCTGGGGAAGCCAGGATGGCTCAGCCAGTTAATCACTCACTTTGCAGCCACAGACACCGAGGATCAAATCCTGGCCCCAGCCCGTGTGAACCGATATGCTGAACTGGGGTGTACTTCCCATGAGGGAGGCCCCCAGGTTGGTTCTCAACCTCCAGTTTGGCCCCTGGCTTGAGGGAGCATGCCTCCCATGTGGGAGGCCCCCAGCCTAGTTCTCATTCTATGCAGCCCCCACCCAGCTGTTTGGAACAAAACCGTGTTGAAAACTGATGCTATACAACTATGAAGACTGCTCTGGACCCTCCCCCATCTCTCTGTCTCTCTCTGTCTCTGTCTCTGTCAAAATCAATAAAATTAAAAAAGTAATACAAAAATTTTTTTTTTAAAGGAAAAAAAACAATAAAAATAAATCTTAAAAAAAAATTTTTTTAATATCCAATAAAAACATTTTTAAAGAAAAATATTTTGGGTACATTTCTTATTCTTTTTTAATAAATTCACAGGAAACACTTACTAAATTAAAAAATATATATATTTTAAAATTATTAGGTGGTGTATGTTATGGTATATGATATATAATATGTGATATATTATATAAATAGTCAGTGTTGAGCATATATTATATATAATATGTGGTATATATGTAATATAACAATATACTCAATTATATACACACACATAGAAAGAATTTTGTAATATGTGTTACAACCAGCCATGTGCAAGAAAAACCATTTCTCCATAACTTTGTTAACATTGGACATTAATCTTTTCAAATTATGAAAAAAAGTTACAAACATTTAGCTTTGACTGGATTTGACTCAATACTTGTAAAAATGAACAGTTTTACCTTTTTATTCTTGTGGGGATGAAATAAACATTCTCTTTTTGAAAAGAAGTAATTTTATTGATTTGTGTGTGATCTCTGTATCTTAATCATAGTTACAATATATTAATTAACTAATTAATTAACGTTAACCATTTGTCATATGTTGAAAATAAATTTTCCTTTTTGTCATTTGACTTTTCATTTCACTCATGATGTTTTGATATGCAAAATGTAAAAGACATTACTAATGATCAACACCCAAGTTCTCATTGTTATTTTAGATAGAATCATGTCTGAAGATGACTTTCAATGCTATTGAAAAAATAAATAATGATATTCATAGTATAATAATATTTATAGCCACAATAACTACTGAAAAGGTGTCTTCTTCTTTCTGAAGTTCAGGAAAAGAACCCAAGTTTTCTTTAATTTTTCAGTAAATTTGGTGCATATTTTATTATAATGTCACAGAAGTCTTGTTTTTAATGTAAAGTTATATAAAAATGTCAATGTCTGACAGGAAAAATCCACCCCTACTATCATTTTTCTCAGAAATTTCTTTAATATTCTTGCTAATTTATTATTCAAAATCAACTTTGGAAGGTTTTTTTTTGTGTTTTTTTTAAATCATGCTTAGATTTTTACTTAAATACTATTCACTTGATAAATCAATTTGGGGAAACCACTTCTTTATATAATAAATTCTCAGCATTTTACTCTACTTATTAAAATTTTCTGTCATTTATAGTAAACTACTTTTTAGCTACACTTTTTTGTTAATTTATTCCTATTTATATACTTGCTAATCTTAGATATTGAATTTTGTAAGATGCTCAATTGAACTAGTAATTAGGGAAATGCAAATCAAAACCACAATGAGATACCACCTCAGACCTGTAAATGAGTATTATCAATAAGACAAGTAAAAAAAGGTGTTGGAGAAGTTATAGGGAAAAATAACCCTCATACACAGCTGGTGGGAATATATAACCAATTGGTACAGCTACTCTGGAAAACAATATGAAGGTTCCTCAAAAATTTAAGAATAGAATTATTATATGACCCAGTAGTCCCTCTTCTGGGTGTCTACCCAAACAGTCTGAAAACATTTACGCTTAAAGACGTACAAGGTCTGACAATTAAGTTTGTGAACTCATCCTAGAAAAGGTGCTACATACCTAATTATTGAATATCACTACAGTTACCTTTGAAGTACTCCCCTTGGGAAGCTATGCACTCATGCCAGCACCCAGTCCACACTTCAAAACAATTTTGGAATTCTTTTTTCTGGAATGGCTATCAGAGTCATCATCGTATTACCCTTGATGTCCTGAATGTCATCAAAATCTCTCCCTTTCAATATTTCCTTTACGTTTGGGTAAAGAAAAAAGTCATTGGGGGCCAGATCAGGTAAATGGGGAGGGTGTTTCAATACAGTTATTTGTTTACTGGCTACAAATTCCCTCACAGTAAGTGATGTGTAAGCCTGTGTACTGTTGTGATGCTAGAGCCATGAGTTGTTGGCAGAAAGTTCAGGTAATTTTCATATTATGTTTTCATGCTGCCTTTTCAGTACTTCCAAAGCTGGGGAAGGAACGTGGGAAACTTGCCCCAGTGAGAACTGAACTGGGGGCACACCTCAGCTCAGCATATGGGTCCACACAGGTCAGGACCAAGATTTGATCCTTGGACCAAGATTCGATCCTTGGACCCCAGAGCTGCAAGACAAGCTCTCAAGCCATTGAGCCATTCCTGCATCCCCTACATTATTAAATATAAAGCACAGATATGGGACATGTGGGGTGACAATAAGAGAATAAAGAAGATCTACCACACAATTTACCACCATAAAGTATGGCTATATTATTATCAGGCAAAGGAGACTCAAGACTAGGACTTTTGGCAAAAGTCAGAGTCAGGAGAACATAATGTGCGGTATAAGTGCACTTAACAATGTGACTTCACTTCAACATACTACTGAACAAAGGCTCTGACCAGCTGTCTAAGAGGGAGCATAGAACACTAAGTGTAGGAGTCTTTCCCTCCACTATATTTTTATTGGTATTAACCATCTTCCTAGTATAAAATATCCCTGGAAAGATGCCTTACTCATCTTTATTAATGATAATAATAGTAACATTAATAACTATTACTGGTATTGGCATGGTTTCTATATTCCAGATATTATGCTAAGAAGCTTATTTATATTTTCCATTAATATATTTTTTTCAATGATGAGAAAACTGAATATTTTATAATAGATTAAAGAATTTTCAAATGGTCATATTACTAGCAGATGAATGAATGAGGATCTGAAATTCTTAACTGCTCACAATGACATTTGAAAGTGAATTACTCCAATGAGCCAACAGGTTTTCTCTTTCTAATGAATACTTAAATAATTCAGCCCTCTGATTTGAGATATTGAAAAGAAAAAGCTAAAGAATGGGAACTTTTGGAGAGAGCAAGCCAAACAGAATAGCAGGGCATATGATGTAAAGTCCACAAATTCCTAATAATAATGAGGAATTAAGCCGTGATAATGGTATGAAGATAGGAGGGAATATCAAAGAGAAATAATTTTTCCTTCATCTCAGTGTTTCCAATATTTAAATAGCAACCAATATCAGCATAGTAGCAGCATCTTCAGTTGCTGATCAGTGCCTAAGACTTCCCTTGAGATATATGTACCATTGTATGACATTTAAAATAAATAAAAACCCCACTTAACACTGAATTATGAAGAGTATTGTTGGGTATATGGACTTACTACCACCTTCTCCTAACCCCACTAAAATGACAAAAGTGGGACTTTTTAAAAGTTTAAAATCCTCCTGGGCAAAGAGAATAGGAAGGATGCAATAGCAAATGATAAATATCAACTAATTTTCAGATGATGGAAAAAGGACACAGGAGTGATAACTGACTTAAATCAGAGCAAAGGAAGCACAAACCTACGGGCCCCAAAAGGGTAATATCAATAAGAAGCAAATTCGTTCATCCCTAAAGAACCTTTAAAAGGTTCAGCAATTAGAACATGAGATATTACATGACATGAAGGTTAAGTTTGGAGGTGAGAAAAGGGAAACTGACTTTTAAAATATGCATCATAAGCAGTTAAACCCTCCGTGCCTCAAACTTCAAGGCAACGGTCCATTTTTTTATTCTTATAGGAGAATAAGTGTCTTGTGCTTAATGATATCAAACCAGAAATGGTCTGCCTTAGAGACATCAGGTTCAACTGAAAGCAAGAATAAGGGGATAAATGGAGAAAAAAAAAGTAGAGATTAAATCTCTATTTACTGAAAAGGTAAAAGGAGTCTTACAATCTCTTCTTCCATCCAGTTGCCAGAATGCCTGTGGACTGGATAGTGCCTCTTGGGCATTGTGGTTCCAAAATATTTCCAAATAATCCCTCTCTCCTGGCACTCACACCCTTACATAATAACCTTCCCTTGTATGTGGGTCAGACCAGTGACTCACTTATGACAAGGAAAAAATGCAAAAGTGATGGGAAGGTTAGATTTGAAAAGAATGTGAGTCCCATCTTGCTGGCATGGTCATTTCTTTGGCCTGCTTCCTTTAATGAAGCAATCCATCATGTTGGAGAGACTCAAGTGGCAAGTAACTGGGGGCAGCCAACGGACAGTAAGGAACAGAGGTGCTTAGTCCAACGACACACAAGGAACTAAATCTTGCCAGCCACCTTGTAATTGAGCTTGGAAGCAGATCCTTCCCCCGTCAAGTCCTGAGATACCTAGAGCCCCAGCCAACCCCTTGACCGCAGCCTGTGAGAGACCCTGAAACAGAGGAGACAGCTAAGACATACCCACATTCCTGACATACAGAAACTGTAAAACAGTAAAAGTTGTTCTTTCAAGCCACTACATTTTGTGGTGTTTTTTTGTGCAGCAATAAATAACTAACACAGGCATTTTGGTATGTCCCTCTATCAAAGTATTGAGTGGCCAAGAGAAAAGACCTATAGACATTGACATCTGATGCACTCTCAATAACAAGAAAAAGCCTACAATAAAGTTCATGAGCCAATACATGGCACACACTGATACAGATTTACCAGAGAGCCAACAGGTTTTGTGAACAGGCAGCCAAGATTCACTAGAAGTGGCCTGAAATTTCCGACATGAAAAGTGGGCTGAAACAAATGCCGAAGCAAAGAAACTAAGGAAACACAGTTCAGAAAACAGGTAAAAGGTTCATCTACAAACTGAAATTAGTGTCCATAGAAAGATAAAAATAGATACTGCATCTAGGAAACAAAAAGAAAATTATAGAAGAAGGGATTGGGGCAGGGTGGGGGCGGGGGGTGAGTAAAGGGAGAAGGAAGAAGGAGAAGAAGAAAAAAATGAGAAGGAGAAAGAGAGGGAGAAGGAAAAGGAGAAAGACAAACAAAAATGGTTCCTGAAAAGTAAAAATGACTACTGAAAGAGATTTAATAAGATTGAAAACATCATTGAGGAAAATTATCAAACTATACATCAAAAGGGAGAGTAGTGGGTAATATGAGACAGAAGGTGAAAAAAAAAAAAAAAAAAAGATAATCAATCCAGGAAATTTAGTCTCTGACTAATAGAAGTTCCAGAAACAGATATTAAAAAAAAAACTCAATTAGGGAAAGCTGGGATGGCTCAGCGGGTAAAGCACTCACTTTGAAGCCCGGAGGACCGAGGATAGGATCCCGGCCCCGGCCCATGCGGACCCACATGCTGAACTGGGGTGTGCCCCCAGTTCAGTTCTTGCCGGGGCCTATGCGGAGGCTCCCTGCCCAGTGCCTGCCCTGCGCAGCCCTGTGCCCGCCTGTGGAGTGAAACTACCGTATATGGAAAACTAATGTCAACTATGGAGACTGCTTTGGGCCCTCCCCCTTCTCTCTGTCTCTCTCTGTCTCTGTTTCTCTCTGTCAAAAATCAATAAAATAAATCTTAAAAAAAACAAAACAAAAAACTCAATTAGTAAAAAAAAATAAATTAAACATTCCCAGTCTATAAAACATGCTCTTCTAGATAGAAAGAGTCCCACTGAGAGTTCAGAAAAGTGATAAAAAATAAACCACAGTAAGATAAATAATAATTAAATTTTATAATGTAAGAGATAAAAGAATCTGTTTCCTGGGATGGTAGATATTGATCATTTGCAAATGATGTGGAGTACAAGCAGCGTTGATATTATCAAAAGCAACACTGGAAACCAAAAGACCAGGAAATAATGACTTCAAACTTCCGTGGGAAACTAATTTTCAACCAGAATTCTATACCTAGCCAATCTATTGATTCTGACAGCAGAATATACTGATATACAAGCTCTAACAAAATTGTACACACAGTACCTTTATTCAGAAAGCTTTTGAACGTTGTGCACCAAGAAAATGAGGGGATGAATCAATAGAGAAGAGTGCCCAGGTAAGAGGGGATTCAATATGTGGAGAAGGATAAGATACTAGTGTCTAGAATAAAGACAAAAGGAAGCACCAGGAACAGACTACAGCAAGTGGACTAAGGGCTACAAGGTGGGGAAAGGGGAACCTAACAGATTACCTGATCACTGTATTGAGCAAATGTTGGAGATATGATAGAAGAGCTTTTGGGCCCATAGAAGAATTAGAATTACTTTATATAAACTAAGCAAGTGAAAAATGAGAGACGATTTTTAACTGGAGGAAAGAATATTCTAGAAGAAAAAACCTTGACCACAGAATTCTATGTGACTCAGCAGTGAACAATATTTCACGAAATATTACGCTACTTGTATTGCAAATCATAAATGTCTACTTTAAAATATTTGA
Organism: Craseonycteris thonglongyai; assembly: GCA_004027555.1. NCBI lineage: Eukaryota > Metazoa > Chordata > Mammalia > Chiroptera > Craseonycteridae > Craseonycteris > Craseonycteris thonglongyai. The sequence goes on from PVKE010017850.1 coordinate 19,347, forward strand.
TCAAAAATTTGAATTATAATTATATCAGAAAGAAAGAATAAGAAGTACAATGACAGGCAGAGGTGTAGAGAGACAATTCCTTATATACCACAAAAATAATTTAATAAAGACCTTTAAAAATTATAAACCAGGGAAGCCAGGATGACTCAGTGGGTTAAGTGCTCATTTTGCAGCCCTGGGGACTGAAGATTGAATCCTGGCCCCGGCCCATGTGGACCCATTAGCGGAACTGGGTCCCATGTGCTTCCCATGTGGGAGGTCCCCAGTTCAGTTCTTGACCCCACCCTTCCTGGTTTGGCCCCTGGTTCAAGAAGGCATGCCTCCCATGTGGGATGGTCCAGCCCAGCTCCCGCCCTGTGCAGCTCCCATCCACCTGTGTAGAACAAAACCGTGTTTAAAACTGATGCCATACAACTATGGAGACTGCTCTGGGCCCTCCCTGTTCTCTCTGTTTCTGTCAGACACAATAAAATAAATCTTTGAAAAAAAAATAAGTAAATAAAAATGATAAACCAAGGGAAGCTGGGATGGCTCAGTGGGTTAAGTGCTCACTTTGCAGCCTTGGAGCTCGAGGATAGAATCCTGGCTCTGGCCCAGGCGGACCCATATACTGAGCTGGGGAGTGCCCCCAGTTCAGTTCTTGCCGGGGCCTATGCTGGAGGCTCCTGGCCAAGTTCCTACCCTGTGCAGCCTTGCACCCACCTGTGGAATGAAACTACGTGGAAAAATCAATGATGTGCACCTATGGAGACTGCTCTGGGCCCTCCCCCTTCTCTCTCTGTCTCTCACTGTCTGTCTCTCTCTATCAAAAAAAAAAAGAAGATAAACCAAGAAATATTAATGTAGGTATACTGTTTATAATGTGAGATAAAATTATCAAAATATCATACCTGAAAGAGGTTTTCTATGAGAAGTGAGATGGATGGAGGAAAATACTGATGTTCTTTTGTATAAGCCTTTTCATTTGTCTTTAACTATATATATCTTTTCTTAATTTTATAAATATAATTATATATAATTTTATATTATATATATACATATATAATTTTAATTTTAAAAACCTTTAAAAATAAAGAAAGCCATTACACAAATTTGTTTCTTTCAAAGGATGTTCCTAGTCTATAATTAAATGAAAAAGCCATGCTGCATCTTAATTTAATATGTGGTAAATTTCCTAATTTTCACAAAATCAAAAAGAAATAAATACACTTTATATGTAGATGAGTGAAAGAGTATAACGATATTGAAAAATACACCCACATTGATTCTGATTTGTTTGGGGGGACTAGGGATGGAGGAAAGAAGACTTTAGAAAATAGGGGTAAAAGGAGTTTTACATCTAAAATTTATTCTCAATCAATTCAGAAAATATACATGAATGGCTAAATGATAGTTGATATACAGACAGACAGACAGATCCAATAGACAGATACAAATAGAGATAGATAGAAAAAGAGAACAAAATAAAACATGTAGCATTTGGGAGAATCTAATGAAGAGTTTAAGGGAATTCTTTGTGCTGTTTTTGCAACATTTTTGTACATCAAAATTTATTTCAAAATAAAAAAGTAACAAAAAAATTAACCATGTGCTAAAAATTCTTTAGATATTATCCTTGAGATTGGGACAAAAATACTTCCTTTTTTGTCATAGTGTTATTAGGAAGATCCTACTTTCCGAATTTCATTACAGAAATAATTCAGGATCCAAGAGATATTATGTCTGTGATCTTCCCAAGACAGAAAGAAGTTAAAATGATGAATAAGACTCAACACTCTGAAGTGGTTTAAAGAAAATGCACTATAATTGTTTTGGAAAGAATTATTTGGAAAGAAAAGTATTTTTTGCTCAGCCTCTCATATTGCATCTCTATCAAACAACTTGATCTTATTACAGATAATTGAAATGGGATTTTAAAGCATACTTTTTTTAGATGCTTCGAGAACACTGAATAAATTGAAATGGAGCCAGTTCCCTCAGACACATACATGGAGTAATTGTGTTTTCAAATTTATCGAAGGCATTTCAAAACTGGTCAGAATTTTATGTGGGTTAACTTTTCCTAATATTTTGCTCTTTTCCAAGGACAGCCACTGATTACTATACTTAATGGTGGAAAAGCAAATAGTACTAGAAGGTAAACTCTATTTACCAATCATTAAATCTACCCACTGAACACTGAAATCTATATATTAAAAAGTTTAGACAGCCACCTATAGGCATACATTCTATTATAACCTGCTTCTTTAGCATTGCTTTATTTATATATGTAATAAGTACAGGGCGTGGAAAGTGCACTTACTTAGCCAGATAATTTAGGTAAGATTTGTTTCTCTGGATGCCACTTTTCCTCATCATTAAAAAGCAATGAATTAAGGGAAGTTGGGATGGCTCAGTGGGTAAAGCACTCGCTTTGCAGCTTTGGAGACTGAGGATTGAATCCCGGTCCTGGCCCCTGTGGACCCATATGCTGAATTGGGGTGTGCTTCCCATGCAGGAGGCCCCCAGTTCATTTCTTACCCCTTACTTTGGTCCCTGTCTTGAGGGGGCATGCCTCCCATGCAGGAGGCCCCAGGCTCAGTTCCGCCCTGCATGGCCTAAGCCCACCTGAGTGGAAAGAAACCGTGTCAAAAACTGATGACATACAACTATGAAGACTGCTCTGGGCCCTCCCCCTTCTCTCTGTCTCTCTCTGTCTCTGTCTTTCTCTGTCTCTCTCTGTCTCTGTCAAAAACAATAAAATAAATCTTAAGGGAAAAAAAGCAGTGAACTAGATGACTTTAAGTTTCTTTTTAGCTCTAACAATACTTGTTTTAGTCAGGATTCTCCAGAGAAACAGGACCACCAAAATGTGTGTATAGAGAGAGATAGATAGGTAGATGATGATAAGATAGATAGATAGATGGTAATAGATGATTGATAGACAGATAGATAGATAGATAATAGATAGATGATAGATAGATAGATAGATAGATAGATAGATAGATAGATAGATAGATAGTCTCACACAATAATGGAAGTACAAGTCTAAAATCTGCACAATGAGCCAGCAGACTGGATACTCAGGTAAGAGTTGCGGTCTGTATCCAAAGGCAATCCACTGGCAGAATCCCTTCTTGCTGGTGGGAGGTTAGTCTTAGTTCTATTTAGGACTTCAATTGTTTGCATGAGGCCCACCCACATTAATGGAGGGTAATCTGAATCACTCAGGGTCCACCAATTTAAATGTTAATCTCATCCAAAAACACCTTCACAGAAACATCCAGAATAATATTCAGCTAAATGTCTGATCAACATGGCCAGGCCAAGTTACATATAAAATTAACCATCACAATACTTTATGTTATGATGGTAATTACTGTAAACATCTCAAAGTCAAATAAGTCAGGCTGAGAAAGGCAAATATCATATGACCTCATTTCTATGGGAAATCTAAAAAATAAAAAAAAATGAACAAACAAAACAAAACATAAAAGTTTAAAAGACAAAAACAGTATAAGAAGCAATGTTACATTTTTCTTACAGAAAAACCTAAGGAGCCCCACCATAACTCTTGGGAGATACCGTAGTGTTTCAACAACTGAAATGCTCTTTATAAGTGTTTTTGAGCCACACACGGAGGGCAATTAGCTCTTAAACAGCATTTTTAGTTACCAACAGGACAACTGATACAATATCAAAAATACAGTGACTTTAAGATACTAAATCCTACAATTGAATCCACTTCATATGTATTAGAGATGGTTCTGGCCTGAGTCTCAGAACGTAGACCTGGAAAGAATTCAGAGATTCGTTATCTGTATCCTTTCTTCCTAGAATTGTACTGACTTCCTTAGTAGGGATCCAATCCATCATTTCAGTGTTGTGATACCATATTTGGAGTAAGAGTAACTGATAGCAGTATTCCCATTACATTATTAGGAATTATTTATCTCAGCAATAAAAATGCATTTACTAGTAATCATGTTATCATTAATTTTCAAATATAGTTTTGAGAAGTAAAAGTGTAATAGCGATGTTATATTTATACCATAAAGGAAAATATAAATCTCTTCTATCTGTATTTTGACTATTTTTATCCACGGATTCTACTATTTTGGAATGTGGAACCAACTAGAAAGCAAGCAACAATCAGGCCTTTACTAGTATTCCCTCATTATCACAACATAGCTCTGAACAAATTCCATTTTAATCATGGTAGTGCCCAAAAAGAAAATGCAAGCAAAATAAAAAGCCTTAGTTTGAGAACATAGCACACCCTGATCTATACAACTTTTTTAGTACTTTGCTCAAAGGTGAACCTGAGGACTTTAGTTATAAAAGCAAGAGAGAACCTACGTGGCAGTCTAGTTTAAAATTCCTAGCAAGACTTTCTTGTGATTAAAAGAGTGAAGTATAGTCCACAGAGGCCTTTTAGATTGTCTGTAAGTCCTCAGATATGTTTGAATGAAGATAGTGGAGGTAAGTCTTCAGCTGCTACTCCATGTGTTTTTCAACAGGGCTGACTCCAGTTGAACGTGAGGCGGCTTTAAATTAAGGGGAAAAAAACATGGGCCTTACTAATTATATCTTCCAACACCTGCAAGGTAGCCTACACACCCATACAACCACCCCAGATCAGTGAGAATAAGTCACTCTTGTAGGTTTGGAGTTCCTTGTTGAACAGTTTAGTAAATCCACAGGTACCTTCCCAGAGTGAAGCTGTTCTATGATCGGGACCTTTCCAGAAGGCGTTTGCATGAAGAAGCATAGCCTGAATGCTCTCAAGTACTTTTTGCTAAGCTTCAGCTCTCCACAAACCAAATCTGATAATAAAAAAAAATAGTCAGTATATACATATATCGTATCATTCTGTTGTACACCTCTGAAAAATACAATGTTACATGTCAATTACATCTTGATTAAAAAAAAAAAAAGTCAGTATCATATCCATGTTCCAACATATTAAGAAAGACTGCTTGCCTGCAGTTTCAATGGCAAAAGAAGTCTTTATGATCATTATGGCCAATATTTAAGGAAAATGATGTAAAAGGCATGAAAAAGTTCTTCAGGTTGACAAAGGTATACAATAACTGAGTGAAGGTGTAGGCAAACTCAGGAGGAAACAGGAAGAGTATTGGTGCCTTCCTTTCTTTTCAGGAGCTGTTAGCTGGAAGGAGATAGAGAAAAGGAATCATCACCCATAGAATGAAAGGAAAGTGTCAAATGAGTGGGTCAAGGGCCAGGTCAAGAAAGTCCCTTGTGGATGCCCTTAAACCACTGCTTCCCCATGCCTGAGTGCTGACGAGGTGTTCTGGGCAGACAGAGCATAAAGGTTTCCCCCAAGCACCCGCCCCTCCGCAGCCCTAGAAAATACCATGGCCAGTGCCCCATTTGGGTCTCTTGATATGGACCTCTTAATGAGATAGAAGGTTAAGTTCTCTTATTAATAGAATAAAAAGAGTTTCTCATAAGCACTTCATAGGGATATTATGAAGAAATATAAAGTTATATATGTTTTCACACACGGAGTTGAGCTGATCATGAAAGAAGGAAAGAAAGAGAGAGAGAGAGAGAGAGAGGGAAGAAAAGGAAGGAAGGAAGGAAGGAAGGAAGGAAGGAAGGAAGGAAGGAAGGAAGGAAGGAAGGAAAGCTTTATGCCTGTACGGTGGTTTGACAAAGACACGGGACACATTTTCGTATTCCTGGACTACTTTCAAAGAGTAATGCTTCCATAGAAAGAAAAGGCCTTTCAGCCTCATGACATGCACCACTCACCCACACATCGAGAATGGTACTCAGCAATTTAGACTCAAAAATTAATTTCAGATATGCAGATATGAAACCTCAAAGGATGTATTTATTCCATTTGGGCCAGTAAAAGTGTTGAGATGGCCATGACTTCGCACAACCAACCTGGTTCTTGGTACCCAAAAAAAGTCATAAGAAATTTTAGGGTCTTTTAAACAAAATGGACAAACAATGTCTGTTTTGGGTCCAAGGACAAATGTTCACAAATTTTATTTCACTCCTGCTCTTCTGGGAGATAAAAGCAATAAACATAAGAATTACACTCTTGGAAAATTGCAGATCAAAGGTAATTTAGTGTCACAACACCATTGCTGAAGTACACAGATCTTCCTATAATTTTAAAAAATAACGCCTGTAATTAATATTAATTATAGGGTACTTGACAAGGTACTCAGCAGTATATTAAACAGTTACTCTCCCTGGTGGGTTTATAATCTATAAAAATATGTACATCTAATTTTTCCAACATTTACTTTGCTGGCCACTACCCTCTTTACCCTCACCCCATTACCTTCCTTCTATAAATATCCATTCATAAAACAAATCCATCAAGCCTCTTACGCAGGAAGCACATCTGTCTCTGTTCTCTATGTTCTCAATAGTTTTGCCCTGTGCTCTCCTGACACTTCCCTATGTTTTCTCCTTTTCCATCTCCCATCCTCTACCCTTGTTCTCTTCATGCTCTCCCCTCTCGGTCTCCGTAGTCAGAATGTTCCTACTTTCCACCTTTTATTTTCTTTAGTCATCTAATTTTTTACAGACATCTGTAAAGGAATTTTCCAGCACAGTAACTAGGGAAAATTTAAAAAGGAGAGAATGAACTTCAAAAGTGGAAAGATGGCATTACTTAGAGAGGAACCCTGATGACCTGTTAGGAAGAATAACTACAACAGAACTTCCAGCCCTCCCTTCTTCCTTCCTTCTTTCACTCGGTGCCCTGGTATTATCAGCTACAGACTGACGCAACCCACTCATCCTCGGCTGAGCTCTGACAGCCAGTCTCAGGGATGAGAAAGTACTGCAAAGTTTCTTCTGTGGGCCATCAGAAATATTTCAGAACTTAGACACTCAAAGGACAGAAGTGATGCACCAGAAGCATGAAGGCCAGCCCAAATAAATACATAAATAAGCAAGCAAACCAGCCAGCCAGCAAGTGGAGTGAGCAAAGAATGTAGTTTCATTAGAAGGGCCTTCCTGGGTAATAGAAAATGAAAGAAATACTAGGAGAAATCAAGCGAAGGAAAATTAGGAGCCACCGAACAGGAGATAAAGTGGAACTAGAGGGAAAAGAAGCAAAGGCAGGATACAATCTGGAAGGTCAATTGATAAAATGTGTAGCAAGCACTGGACCAACACCAATCAATCCAGCTCCGTGTGAACCGAATCACAGCCTAATAACCACATCACGTCCCTTTTATGGCTCCATCTATCACACGAACAGTGGGAAGCCATGGCAATTCAACTTTCTGCACACTCCAGCGAACTGGCTTCCACGTGCTGTTTGAAAGAAACAGTGTGGTAGTGGCTGCTGCAATAAAGGGGTAGGGGGCAGAGATAGCCTGCAGAATGGCCTAGGAGCCCCCATTCACACAAGTGTGGGGCAAAGAGGGGACAGAGTAAGGGACATGAACAGACAGCAAAGTGACAGAAGCGTTCCTGCTCAAATTCCACACTGACTTAGGAAGTCCTGTTGGACGCTGCTCTGGTGCATTGTGGAGAAAGCAATCAATAGCAGTCAGAAGCAGGAGGTGAAGGAGAGAGAACGGCTGATGGAACAGGAGCCATTAATAGGATTATGAAGAACCAGAGACTTGGGAGCCAGTCAGATGTCTAAAGGCAAGATGAATGGACAATGGCTTCCCCAGCATAAGGGTTTGGGTGGTGGTAGTGGTGTTTTTAAGGTTCATTTTATTGTTTGAGAGAGAGAGAGAGAGAGAGAGAGAGAGAGAAGGGGGGAAGGCCCAAGCAGTCTCCACAGTTGTACATCAATAGCTGTGGCGTAGTTTCATTCCACACAGGTAGATGTGGAATTAGGGTTTGTTGGTTTGTTTGCTTTTCTTTTCTTTTTATTTTTCTCTTTGGACTCTGTTTTCTTCTATCTTCACATCATTGTGGTATTTTGATTTTTTTTCTCTTGGAAATAAAAAATCTGATAGAAAAAGTACATATTACGTTCTTCGAGCAAAGGTCAGAGTGCATGCTCTCAAATCTATTCCAAAGGCCGACTTCTGGCTACAAGGCCATCTGCACCATCGTCCACCTTTCCCTCATCTTATAAGAGGCGGGACTCATTACCTGGGGCAAGGGGGACAGAGACAGCCACCAACGCTTCAAAGATTGTACGATGGGCCATCTCCAAATATGTTTTATAGAACCAACTTTTCACAAGGACTCAAAGTGTGGCCTCTTTTTCTTCATTATTGTTCTTTATCCCTGTCATTTGTTTTCAAGTTACTGCACGTTGACTTTCTTTCTTACTAGAGATGTCAAGTCTTTTGAAAGCCCTGAGTAGAGGTGCACCACACACATATTTCAGGGAAGGAAGTTGGGTGCGGTGTTAGAATGCAGTTGCCTTAACTATGGAAACAAGGCCAGATTGATACCCTGTCTCCACATTTGCTCTGATTACTCTAGACCAGGGATTCCCAACCCCGTGCCCTTGGGCACCATGGCGCCCGCGGCCCGATTTGTGTGCGCCCGCCATTATTTGACGGCATCAGAAGTTTTTCATAAACACTAAGTAAAACTATCATTTATTTTTATACATTGGTTAGAATTTTAAAATATTGTTTGAGTATCTACACAGGTTTATTATATTCGTTGGTATGTTTGCGATATCGTGTGTATGAGTGTTTCCCTAGCTTTCGCCTTTGTACATGTCGTGTCTTGTGTAGCCGCTGCACTCTTTAAACTCTCCTCCCCCCAACCGGGAGATGCGACGTTGCCGTTTTCATTGCGGTTGCTGGACTGATCGGGTCGTGACGATCAGCTAGGATCACAGTGTTTTGATATAGTCAATTTTAAATGAACTAAAAGCGAGGTAGGTCATCTATTATTATGGTGGCAATGTGATATGATATTGTAGTTCTATAACTATTTTTATTTTTATTTTTTTAGTCCTAAAATGAGTGGACCAAATAAGAGAAAATGAACCTATAATTTTAACACAGACTGGGAGGAATCATATTGTTTCATTAATTTAAAAGGTAAATGCGTTTGCCTGTTGCGTGGCAGTAGTATTGCAGTGCCGAAAAAACATAATGTTGAACGTCACTTTCAGACAAGTCATACCACTTTGGATACAAATTATCCACTTAAATCTGAAGTAAGAAAGAAAAAATAAATCAACTAAAATTAGGTTTAACTACTCAACAGACTGTTTTCACTAGACATGTGGAAAAATCTAAAAAGGCAACCATTGCTTCTTTCAAAATTTCTCACATGCTCGCAAAGAAGAAAAAACCTTTCCAGGGTGGTGAATTGTTAAAAGAAGCATTTCTGACTGCTGCCGATTGTTTGTTTGAGGAATATTCTAACAAGCGTGAGATGATGTCAGCTATACAAGACCTACAGTTGTCAAATAACACAGTCACAAGAAGAATACACGCAATTTCAAAAGACTTGCAAACTCAGTTAAAGACTGACTTGGAAATACGTGACTACTTCTCTCTGCAATTGGACGAGTCAACAGATATATCAGACACTGCACAGTTGGCAGTTATGGTGAGAATGGTATTTAGTAACTTCACAGTAAAAGAGGAGCTGTTGCAAATATGACCAATGAAAGGACAGACGAGAGGTGAGGATATTTATAAAACTTTCAGAACATACGCCAGGTTGATAAACATGCCTTTGCATACTGGTAAGTTGTCTGCGATAACTACCGATGGGGCACCAGCAATGGTTGGTAAAAACAAAGGATTGATTGCCCTTTGCAGGAAAGATGATCATTTTCAAACTTTATGTCCTACCACTGTATTATCCATCAGGAAGCTTTGTGTTGTAAAATACTGCCCTTTGAACATGTTATGAAAATAGTCACAAAGATAATCAACTCTCTTGGAGCAGCTCCATTGCAACACCGACTTTTCAAGGCCCTGTTAGAAGATACTGAAGATAAAGAACACGATCTCATCCTGCATACTGAAGTACGTTGGCTCAGTAAAGGTGAAGTTCTTACAAGATTTGTGAACTTAATTGAAGAAATAAAAACATTTATACATGATAAAAATGAAAATTATGATGAACTAACAGACTCTTGTTGGCTGGTGGATTTGGGTTTTCTTGCCGACACCATGGAAAAATTAGATTCTTTCAGTTTGGAGTTGCAGGGAAAAGACAAAAAAATTGCTGAAATGATAAACTCTGTAAACGCATTTAAAGCAAAATTGACTTTGTTGCTATCACATCTGCATATCAAGTCTCTTGTGCACTTCCCATATATGAGAAAAATGCTAGGTAACAATGAATTAAATGTGTCATTATTTATTGAGACCCTGCAAGTGCTTCAAAAACAGTTTGAAGAGAGATTTCTGCAGTTTACAAATATCGAGCCAATTGTCTCCTTCTGTATCAATCCTTTTATTTGCCAAATAAATGTAATAGAACTAGCCGCATGTATTGCAGACCTTGTTCAGGGGAAAGCAGAAGAACTAGAGTTAGAAATTTTGAACCTTAAGAATGATATTTTGCTAAAATCCTTAATATCAGAGGACTTATGGAACATAGTTGACAAAGAAAGGTTCCCATTTTTAAAAAAAAGCAGCATATAAAATTAAATCGTTTTTTGGGTCAATGTATTTACGCGAATCTTTGTTTTCAAACATGAATTTAATAAAATCACGATATAGATCTCGACTTACTGATGAGCATCTTAATAATTGTTTGCTAACAGGGTTGTCATCATACTCTCCTAATTACGAGGCACTGGCCAATGAAATGCAATGCCAAAGATCACACTGACAGATTGGTTTTTTAATGTTTTCTTTTATGTTTTTTTAAATGATTTTATTATACGTGTGTTTTTTATTCACTTTGTATTACGTTTTGTATATATGTTTCTTTGTGTGTATATAATTTGTACAATAAATTTATTATTTTAAAATTA